>VACF01002411.1:0-307779 GCA_006891605.1 Pleurozium schreberi | reverse complement strand
ACTCCAACGCCCTCTGCCCGAACCCCAGCTCCGATTACCTCCTGCATTCTCACTCCAACGCCCTCTGTCTGAACCTCCGCTCCGATTACCTCCTGCATTCTCACTCCAACGCCCTCTGTCTGAACCTCCGCTCCGATTACCAGAAACGTCATCGTGTCCACCTTCCACAGCATCCCATCCACCACCAGATGCTGGCATACTACCCCATCCATCATCTGCTTCACCGGTGGATTTTGTACCACAGTCCCAAGCACTATCAACCTCAGCAGTCTTGGTGATATTCTCATCCTGGGTTTTATCAATACCTTCTTTGCCAATATCCCAATCTCCTCCCCCGTCTGCTGCATTTGTTGCAGTTCTCCAGACACTGTCCTCGCCCTCTGTGTTGCCCGCCTTTCCACTTTTGTCACTCCAAGAAGTGTCTCTTCCCCCGCTTGCTGCATTCGTTGCAGCACTTCCTCCCCCATCCGCTGGGGGGTCGTTCCAGCTGTCCCAACCTCCACCTCCGCCTGCTGCCTTTGTCRCTGCACCTCCTTCGCCATCTGCAGAATCATTCCAGCTATCCCAACCTCCACCTCCTTCTGCTGCATTTGTCGCTCCTTTCCAGTCACCAGCATCCTCCTCTGTTTTGCTAGCAATGCCTTTATCCCCCCAAGCAGAATCTCCTCCGCCATCTGCTGTGTCATTCCAGTTATCCTCTCCTCCAGTGTCGCTTGCAGTCCCACGGTTATTCCTCCAAGAAGAMCCCCCTCCGCCATCAGTTGGGTCATTCCAGTTGTCCCCTCCTTTATTGCCTTTCGTAGTCCCACGATCACCCCCCCAACCGTCGTTTCCTTTAGCAYTGTTCCAATCATGACCCCTCCCGTTCGAGTTGTCAGCCCCTTCACTGTCATTACCAAATCTGTCACCTCCCTTGTCATAACCAGAGTTTCGTCCACCCCACCCACGTCCGCGATCACCACGCCCTCGTCCACGATCACCCCGTCCACGCCCCCGGTCACCCCGTCCACGCCCTCGATCACCACGCCCCCTCCCTCCTCTGCCTCTTCCTCCCTCTCCCCAATTCGTCGTTCTATCAGGTGGAGGGTCATGAAAGTGACTTTGAAAGTAAACAACAAGTTTATCAAGTGTATAAAAAACTTTTTTGCGAAAACGAAAACCACCTGGCTCCAAGGAAATGTATTCATGATAAGGAGTTGTAGCCCTGATGYAGGAAAGCATAAAAGCTCCAGGGTACTCGTGAGCAATCGAGAAGCAGTATGGAATGATCTTCGGATTTTCTGTCTTCTCGGAGCGCAGAGCGTCAGCAATTTCTGATTTGTTTCCTTCCCTGTACTTGCGAAAATGCAAAATTGCTTGCAGATGGGTCACTATTTGATTSACGTATTTAGTTATAACCTGCACACACAGAGGCAAGATGAGACACAAAGGCAAGCAGTTTTCCTCTTTAACTCCCACATTTCTTCCCTTGTCGGCAGTCCATACCCTATCTGACCACCTATTCTTGGCCAATTTATCATGCATAAAACATCAGAGGCGTATTGGTCGGTGTTTGGTCGCTCATGCCTGTGTTCAAAAACTGAAGACCTCAGAAYTTATCAAAATTTTGGTAAACAAATAAGGACAAGTAAAAATTCACGRGTTCATTATCTAGCCAGTTACATCATCGCTCCGTAACTTGAAATATTTAGAGGAATAACGAAGTAATAAAATATGAGGTATACCTCATCAATGCTCTTATAGGAGTCCTCTCCAATAGTAAGAGTCTTGCCTAGGCGTAAGAAGCTCGCTAGGTCCCAATTTTCTTTATTGACCTCCGCAACATCAATGTGGGAGAATAGACCATCAGATAGTTTCATTGTAATTGAGAGATGCGCTGGCCCCTTCCAACTTGGACGTATCATAAAATCACCCACATCTTTTTCCGCCAGAGCCTGCAATCAAACAAGAACCTCTATAAGCAAGCAGGGCATTTGTGACACCCAGTAGAATGAGACAGCTCAAGCCACTATTTGCATAAACTTGCAGCATCAGAAGTAAAGAAATCTGCGAAGACATCATATCATGTTCTTTCTTAACGAATATGAAGATTGTTACCTCGATTGCATCTTCAGTAGACAAATTCTGAAACTTAGGATGGACAATAGGACGTGGTTTGAAAGTCTTCTTCTTCTTGTTATCCTCTTTCTTTTTTCGAGTTTTTTCCTGTTCGTTAAGGATGAAGGTGGTGTCTGGCTTAAAATGCTTGTCATGATTCTGCAGATCACGCACAAGATCCCCCCGGAGATCACTTTCCCTGCATATTGAAAAATGAGAATCAATAATATTTATCAGTCCCTAATAAAATTTGCATCGCCATCATTGCTGCAAACGCAAAAAGGACATGTGCAGGAAGGGTTCTAGTAAAATTCCGAAGCAGAAATAGAAAAATCATTAAAATCACGCAGARTACGCCTGTATTATTCATCCACTTACTTGCAAGTCAGATCAACCAAGTACTTATCCATTTTCACCTCTTTCACTCGACAAGTCACTGCACTGCCTTCTGTGAATTTATCTTTGGGCTCAACATCGCAGTCATCTGAAARGTCTTCCTTCTGAATGAAGCCCAATAATCCACAATCCAACACACACATGACCTGATGTTCCTGCACTTTTCTCACTGTTGCTTGGACAATTCGACCTGGAAAGAGAGTCTCCTCGCTCTCTCCAGTCATGAGATAGAAACACTCTTCATTAGTGGGCTCCACGTATGGTTTCCGCCATTCTTGAAACCCTCGTTGAAGCTCAGATTTGATCAAACTCAACGTTTGTATTCTTTGGATTTGTCCTTCAACTTGTACAGACTGGGCATATTCCTCAATATCTACRATGTCTAAAATATTGGGATTTTTCATCACCTGCTCGACTCCCATTTCTGATACATCAACGTCAACTTCTTCATCATTCCGTCTGACTTCCTTCCCAATAGCAGCTTCAGCTAAATTCCTTGCCATCTGGGGAGATGTAGATAGAGTGTAAGTAAAGCTAAACTGCATTAACATAGTAGATCGCAACACAAAATCAATACATTCATAGAAACACACAATCAGCTTCTGTACGACAGATTMAAAGATTTCATATTTCAGCATAAACAGGAGCATATACTTCACTAAAATATGATTCAGTAAAAACATACCTGATACAACCCAGGGTGGATGCGGGTATTGTCTAAAGGTTCCTGGAGTGGTGATTCTAAAGAAATTTGACCAAGCCCACGCACACGTAAAAAACCTGCACAATTATTGAATACATTCTCTTCCATAGGCCGAATTGTTGAACTCAGATCATTTCGAGTCAATACACGCCCGGCCATTGTAAGAGCTGTCCGGATCACTTCAGCTTTACGAGGGCCAAGACCCGCAACAAATTGAAGGGTCTCAAACAACCAGTCGTGTATCGCTGCCAAATTGATATCAATACCAACCTGAAAAAACCAGGAGATGAAAGAAGAGTCAATCGAACTGAAAGAACACGATGCAGGGGTCATTGTGTTAGCCAAATTAATGAACAAGTCCAACCAACAGGAAGAGGATTCTCCAGTCCCGTTAATAGCAAGCAAGACAAATCAATGCACCTCACTACACACATTGCAATTCTCGAATCTTGACCTGTCTGTACTTCAATCTGCAGTCAAGGTCACGGACTAAAAACCACAGGAGCTAAAAGCGGCGAATCCACTGTAATCTAAGGACATACTCCAAAAAACAAGAGAACCACAGGCAAGACAGCTTCTCTTCTTCGGCTTTTTGGATGAGAAGCCACTGCTCATCCTCAAATGCACTGATTGGTTTGTCATTAATCCACTTTACACCTTCGAACTGGTGAAAAGCGTCGATGGCATCGATTCCCGCTGGAGTCGGCTTTGTGGTAACCACTGCATTTTTTGAATAGAAAGTCCGAACATACTCGCTCACTGATGGTTCTGAGCTGATCTCCACAGCCAACTGCTCAAGACAGCCTGAAACAGTTAATAATAGGATAGCAACTAACAAGTGAACACCAAAAAATGCAAATAAATCAGAGGGCCTAGATTGAGCACGCCATTAACAAAACACGAATCAACAAGGAACCTCTAAACTCGACCAGAGGTCCCAGAGTACACCACTACTAACTCCTCTGCATGATTTAATTCAGAATAGATTGATTAAAACCTACTGACAAAGTCCACGATGTACACACTCATGTACATACCATGTGTCTAGCTCCTCGTATCAAAGATGCAGGATCCCTAAACTCAGCTCTTGACCTGCTTGATGAGGAAACTTTGGCAGCGAGAKCATCTGGTGAAAAAGCCTCGTCCAAGACATCATGCTTCTGCAAACATTGAAAACCATCATCCACCTCATGATGTAGATCGAATTTGTGAAGCAGACTGTACTAGAAAAGAGTAAATGGCATCCCAATTGCATGTGTGGCATCAATACACTGAGCAAAGTCAGAGCTTTATGAAGTRGAAGCAAAACCACAATGTTTACCTTATACCCAGCTTTCAAATTCTCCCCCAAAGCCTCCGAGGCCAATCCAAAGTGCTTGGTGAYAGTTCCTAGGCCTGCTTGATGACAAATACTGTAGAAAGACCGAAACCTCGGACGTTTGAACCTGGAATCYAGAATTTCTGATTCATCTCTGGGAAAGTGAAGGTTGAATTGAGCTTCAAAATCATCTAGTACTTGTTCTGACTCTGCATCTTCTATGAACCGAAAAATGTTTTTGACAAGTTTGTCCGTCTCAGGTGTGCTGCCAACATCCACAGGAACCCGTAGCTTAAAACCAGCTTGAAGTTCAGACTTTCGGCGTTGGAGGAGCAGCCACTTCTTGTTCCATTCTTGCACTGCCCACAGTGCCTGCAGCATGTTAAGGTAAGGGGGAAGGGTAAGAAGGAATTCAAAMAACACTTAATATGGATCGGCTCAAGTGTAATTGCTAAGATCTGTAAATGRCCTCGTACACAATTAATCCACTGAAAAGCCAAATCAAAGGAATGGCGGCATGTCATCCAGCACCCAGTACGGAGCAACGCTTCGATCGAACAGTCAGCATGGCCTAAGCATGCAGAGACTGTAACTACTACTTTCCACTACCGTCAGAGCAAAATTGTTCGYTATGACCCTGACCTAACACGAACCTTGTACTGACGAATCGTCGGTTCCTCTTCCCTAGAAAATGGGTCCGTAGGCTCCTCTTTCAACAGATCAAGACATTCCTCTTGCCGATATAATGCAATAAATGGAACCTGTTCATCATTAAATTCTAACAACTGTGTCAGAGCAACAGAAAGCCAAATCTCTAACTTAATGGAGCAGGTTTAGACCCCTTGGGAGATAGATAAACAGTTTTGAATTACCGGAACTAGAATTCCAAGCAAGGACCCTATTCCACAGGAAAGGAGCCAGATAACCTTGGCCATAAGATAAGGCACGTACCTCCAATTTTTCATTGTGAACAAGATGTAAAACATTGGCAATCTGTCTCACAATTTCAGGCTTCTCTACATTTAAGAGATGCTCAAACTCCGGACGACATGGTATACGGAGACGGCCAACGGCTCTGTCAAATATCCATTCCGCCGCTTGTCTTAACTCCAAATCTGATGAAGGCAAGGCCTCCGCAGCCTCCTCCAATATCTGACGTCACGAATAGAATGGTTCATTCAGAATTCAAAACAACTAGTAAAAAGTGCTCTCAGAATATGTAGGTGATGCTATTTTATCGTTCCACCCCTTTCCATCCTCTCTTATAAACGAGATGAAAAACGGCAGCGGACAAGCTTACCAAACACCAAACAAGGAGACAGAGACGGAGATCAGATATATACTTGCAGTCTTTCCGGAACATCGGTTTGTCGAAGCAGGTCATCCCTTGCCGTAGAATAATTCGCATCAGGCAAGCTTGATTCAAATTGCTTGTCCAACAGTCTTCGAGACAAGGACTCTCGATCATTATCATCGTCGTCGTCACTATCCACTGTCTCCTCATTCAGACTAGCTAATGCTTCTCTTTGGACCCTTCCCATGGACGGCCTGGAGCCCTTGTTTCTCTTCTGAGCTCCCCGCGTACCGCCCTTCTTCTGCGGTCTATGTGTTCATGCAAATGAAAGACTAAGGGGCGTGTGATTGTGGCTTAAGAACATGCAAAGCTGATCAAATTAAATTCTTGATACAGAGAGAAATGGAGGTACTGAGAGGGCTTGTCCAACCCTCAAATAAACGAGAGTCGACAATACTTGCGCAAGTGAAACATTTTAATGATCCAGAAGTGAACATATACTGAATACAAATAGCAATTGACACAACATGTCAAAGTGWCAAAATCCCGTTCAGAATAGGATAGTCTTCGTTGCAGATTCTTTCAAAAGTAAATCGGTTCATTTAACGTTTATCTCAAGACCAAAAGAAAATATTAATTCAGGAATTAAGGCCTCCCAGTAACATAGATGCAATGAAGGTAGTAGATTGTGCATCCTTAAAACAAACTTATGGTCAGGATGAGATATTGAGAGACTCCACAGGTATTGATCATAYTTTCCCTATCTAAGGTCAGCACAGTTGTTAAATTCTTCAATTACAAAAGGTGATATCCAATTGTGCCATTAGAGTAAACTTGAATATGTTCCTTGAACATGTTAATCGAGCCAGGGATCAGAGACACRAGAAAGAAAACGGAAATTTTACTTAGAAATTAATTTATACTCGTCCAGTTCCTCATCGTCCACTTCCTCCTCGTCGACTTCCATTTCMTCATCCTCGTCCTCCGTTTCATCCYCTTCCTCATCGCCTTTCTCCTCAGGCACTGCTCCTGTCATTTATTAAAAAGGTCCCTAAATATCCAAAACATGCCACTGGATTCCAAATCACTCGAGCACTAGTTGAACATGAACGAATAACTCTTAGTCCAAACCTTAATTCAATGAAACAATGCATACTCCTCAAAGCATGAGAAGGAAAGGAAAAAATTTTACTACCTGAACTCTTTCTCCCAGGAACATGACCAGCTTTCTTAAGCCGTTTGAATTCACCTCCCTGTCCATGTGAGAAACTCGTACAAGATCAGTGACAAAACAATTTTCTTTGAAGAAATAACTTTGAGAAAGCTCAAAGTAACCTGTGGAATCTGGATTAGAACCTAAGGTTAGCCTAGATGAACAGCAGTTGCCAACCAGACTCCACTCTTATGGCAAATAAGGAGGGCGCCCATCTCACAAGGTTAGCAGGACGACGAAATCCTGTCACGTTTGCTTCTTCGAGTAGATCATAATCATCCTCTTCAAGCTCAAAGCGCTCTTTGATTCTGCCAAATTCATTACATAACCAGTAAATTATGGTAATAAAATAACAATCCATAAAACTTATTTAGTGAACGTCCTGAGTATTTCAAGCGAGAAACATTTCAGAATTCAAAGGCTTAAATGTAACCTTTTGTGTCGTTTCTTCCTTGTGACCCTGATGCCCTCTCCACTACTATACCCAGACTCTTCTTCAGCGTCATCATTTATGTAGTCATCATTCTCATAATCCTCTGCACCACAAACACCTAGATGCGAAACTCTCAACGCATCCAATGACTGAATATAAAAACGCAAGAAACTAAAAATAGTTAAGATGCCCAAAAGCGGCATAAGGAAACTTTCAGATTACCTTCTTCATCGTCCTCCCTCATGATGCTTTTTCCTTTGCCGAGAACACTCTTCTTTCCTTTGTCAGGGACCTTTTTCGCTTTGTCGGAGTCGCATCTCTTCCCTTTCCCTTTCCCCTTCCCCGAGACAGCCATTGCGGGTGACTTGGGCCCAGTATCAGCAATGTGATTTCAAAAACATGGAATTTCTCTACAGTGTACACCAAGGAAGTCAACAAGAATTGCAAAGATGATATCAAATTCCTTAAAGTAAGCTTGCCTAGCACATTTCTACAGCCAGACGCAAGAAACCGTCAGAAACCAAATGCGTTAAGAATGCACACTACTACAACGCTTTACCAATCAGCAAGAAAAATGAGAACAACAGAATTTACAAAAAATAATAAGAGCTTTGCAAGCACACAAGGATCACTCAAAATCTCAAAACTTATTCTCAACAATGCCATTCACGCTCATTACAACCGCAATAATCGATCAACCTAAAACCAAACCACCCTGGCCATAAATGTCTATCTAAAACAGAAACAGTGCAGAGAGTGGAAGAGATCCCTAACCTGTATCGCAATACACCAGGAGGAGTGGGAAAAAATTTTAATTTAAAATTTTTTAATTTTTAATTCACCCCCCCCCCCCCAAAAAAATTTTGAAAAGGGAGAGGGGTTGAATTAAAAACTGAAAAATTTTAAATTTTTTCCATGGTGCATAGTTTCACACTATGCACCATAAAGTGGTTGTAACAGCCAGCCCCAACATAACTTTTGATTTGGACATTCTATCACAAAAAAATTGTATTTCTACTATGAAGGTGCATACTCACACCTTGTGTCAAAATTTCGTGAACATCCAACCAAAATTGACTTCATAGGAACCTACCTTGATTTTCAATTGTTTGTTCAATAAACAATTAGCCTTCCCATGGCTTTTAGGGGGTAAAACTGCCACTTGGGCAATGGCATATAAACTGAATTGATTGTTGTTGGTTTCATGTATATATCCTATATACGTGTATGTAGAAGAAGAAAGAAAAAATTTGTGAGGAAATGTGGAGGTAGGAAAAAATAGGACTCTTAAGTTTTATATGTAAGAAGATATATAAGGTATCCCCATTAAAAATATTCACATGAATGAATTTACAAAATAACATAAGGGATTGAAAATATGCCCTTAGTAGCTTTTTATGTTAAAATATGGTCATGTTAACCTCTAAACGACCAACATGCATTTTTTGGCTACATGGCAATTTTAGACAAGTACGTGTGACTAGAGATTTTCATATTTTTGGCCTAAATTTTATTAGAATGCGGGGGACAAGGATATCTTTCATATGCACTAAATTTCATGACATTTGGGAATATGAGTCAAAAGTGATGGCCAAATATGTATTTTTTTTTGTAAATCGGTAGTCCGGGCATATTAGAAAAACTCAAGTTTTTTTTCAAACAAAAATTTGAAATTGTTTTTTTAGAGTTATATATACATAGATAGCTTGTAATCATTCCATTTTGATCAATGAGTCAAAAGTTATGAGAATTTTTTGTTTGTAGGCAATTGTGGGTAAAGTCCTTTATTTTACTCAATCTCGAATATTTTTGGAAAAAATAAAATCAAAAGATGTAAATTGTTTTTTAAAGCATTGCAACCATGGGGACTAGCAATTTTCAACTCCATAATTAGATTCTTAACAATTAGTATTTTGAATCATTCTCTACTATTGTCTATTTACTATTTTTTGTATATGTTGTACAATTCCAAATGATCTGAAATTTTCAAACATGTGAACAGCTTGTCTAGGAAAAAAGAATCCAAAGAAGCACCAACATTTTGGAAAGTGAGCTTGTAAAGTGTAACTGCCCCCTTTTTTGCAAGGCTAGAAAAATGATTTTAGTGAATTTGAATGCTTATATCTTGCAATCCATGTGATGGAAATTTCTGAAATTTTTACCACATGTTCTCAAGTCACCATAACACAAGGTCCTATGATTACATGTGTCAAAAAAAATTCTTCAAAAATTTGGTACTTGTACTAAAATTGGCAACTTTGAAGCATTTTTGGTGAAAACATAGTCATGGAACTTTAGGGGTTAAATATAATAATTACTGTACATAGCCCCACATCAAATACTTTTTGAACTCAAGTGTATATCTTAAATTACAAGGAGTGATCTCTTTGAGCACTAGACTCACATTAATAGATCCATTACATTCTACTTGGCAAGAATATATAAGATTTGATTTTAGAAATAGGGTGCAAATAAGGGTTTATCTCTTTAACATAAACATCCAGTTTAAATTTAAAACACTAGTGTGACCAATCTTTGATAGATGATTTTTTATTTTAGAAAAAATGTCTTTCAAATTTAGTGTCTAATTTCCTAAAAGACATCCAAAGGATCCTTAAATTGATTATCACATTACAATTGGAAGTTGGAAGCCTATATATATGTTTTTAAATAAAAAAAAGCATCTAAATTTCATTTACACTTATAGCAGTCTTCACCAATGGTAGAGGGGTTCTTTTTCACATGAAAAATACMCAAATAGTTAAGAAAAAATGATCTCTCAAGAGCTAAAGTGGCTTGATTTCTTTGATTTAAAGACCAGATGTTATCTTCCCTGTCTTCAATTATGTTTTAAGGTTTTTTACTTCTCTATTGCTTTTACTAAATTATGAGGTAGTCTTGAATTACATGCATGTAATCCAACTTTCAAGAACAATTGTTTCTTCTTTTCAATTTCATCCTAAGTAATTAAAGGTATAAAACACATTTATGTGCTAATCCTTTCATGCAAGCATATGTTAAAAGGGCCTCATCTACAATTTAGATGTCATCCAAAATTCCAATACATGACTCTTTAAAATGAAGATGTTTATAGATTCTATCACAATCAAGCATGAAGTCTTGAAACACATCATGGATGAAATGATGGGTTGAAAAGAGGTTTTGCGGCACCAAATTATAGTACAAAATCTTAATGCCCTAAGACCTCTTTTCTTCTACACTAATTTATCCAATTAGTGAGAGCACAAAATTTAGTGTGACTTACAAAATTAGTACACATAGAAAACCTTTTGTTTTCAAAATTAATATAGCAAAGTGATATTTCAATCAATACTAATTTCAAATAGTGTGACTTTGATAAATTTAATATCACAAGCACTAATAGGATAAATCATTAAAGTAAATGCTCATGATTCAAAGATTGTTTAGCTTGTAATTTTCCTACATTAAATCTCAAAAATTTCATATTGTATTCATGTGGCATCCAAATAACTTAATGTGTACTTTAGACTTTCAGTGTCTTATAGTTTTTTTCACTTTCAATTATTGTTTTAAAAATGAAAACAAGATCCTCTAACAAATGTCCATTTTTAGACTGGGAATTGCTTAAATAAAAAATGTCTAAAATTGTGAGCCTCCCTAATTATGTTGCCAATATGCCATTAACCTAAACAAATTGACTCAATTTTTAGTGAACTATTTGTATTACTAATAGCTTTGTAAATTACCAAAAATTAGATTGAAAAAAACAATAAATTCCAGCCCAGTAATAAATTCAAATCATTGAAGTGTAATAAAATATTTAATTTAATGACTTCAAATGTACAAATGAACAACTTACAAGTTTTAAAAAATAATAATTTGCAAATTGTAAATTTTTTGAATTGAAAATTTACAAATTTATAATATTATAAATTTAAAGATTTAAAAATCTATAAGTCATTAAAAAAAAATTTTGCATTCTATTTTTTAAAATTGAAGAAAATTAGAAAATTAAATGTATTTTTTTAAAATTGAAAATTGATTATTTTCATTTATTTACAAGTCAAAGATACACCTAGTTATAATTTTCACTACATGCGTGCAAATTATCTTATATAGATGGATTTGAGGCATTTCAAGTTTATAACAATAGATTTTTTTTATTGTTTGAACATGACAGACAGTAAAGTTTAAATTTTAGGATTAAAGGATATTGACTTAGAATTTAGGTTGAAGTTTTGTTTCTACTTCAATTAAAATTTTGAAAAAAATCCAAAAATTCAATGAATTATTACAAGTTTGAGCTTCGTGTGTTAGAATCCAATGTATGCAATCATTTGTGTGTTATCATTTGAATTTTTTTATTATGATTATTAAATTTTAAATTTAAATCATTATTTTTTTTTAATTGTGACCTTTATTTTTTCTATACATCCAATTTATTTTAATGCTTTATACATATTTTAATTGCTATGATTTTATTACATCTTGCACCCGTAAGAGTCATATTAACAATAAGATCTTTTTATTAAAAATTTGAAAAGGAACATTATGCAAAGAAATGATGCTATTTCACGTATAAAAGTATTAAAATTTGGAGTTTTTAAATTTGTTGTAACAAAGATTTCACCTAAATGAAGTATACATATACTTTTCACCCTAAAAATATAGTACTACTAAGATTTCTTATTGGCATAGCAAGTTTATGTTGCTTCCATAACATTGATTTCTTGAATGGGAAGGCAAAGGGGCATTTTCCAATAGCATTGTACTATACCAAGAATATATTTATGTTACAATGGTCCATAATACATGGCAAGTCTTGCATCCAAGCTTTCTTTAGTGAAAAAGAGCCATATTTAAGGAAATCAAAGGATCTCATGCCATAAGTTCAAGAATGTGATGTCAACTTGGATTCATCAACAAAGTGCTTATTCTTAAGCAAAATRGGTGATCAACATCAATAAAATGCTTTATCATGAGGCGTATGCTCATCAATGCAATACTTGCTCTTAATCCCTAGGCACCAAAATGTGGTGTCCACAAAACTTTGAAGTTGAAGAAAACCTAACTAAGTTGCTATTTTTATTAGTTTGTATTTTCTATAGATGCCTATTCAAGTTTAGCTTTAGCATCAAAAATCCGATCTAGAAACTAAATGACTATGATTTTTTTTACTCAAGATTTTGTGCAACGTACCCTATGTAATCTTGACTTTTCCTAGTGTTGAGGGCCCTTGGAAAGGAGCCTCAAATACACTAGATTTTGGAGACAAAATTGCATAAAATTTTCATTTAAAAAAATGTAGAGTAGATTTTGAGAAGCTACGAATTGATTGGGGTAGTACATGCTAGGCCCTCATATGTTTTGATTGACGAACTTTTTAGATTCACCATGTGAAAAGTGGATTGAATTTTTTTTGTAGTTTTGACACCCTCTTGGTTAAACATTATAAGTGATATCTTTCAACTCTTTCAACTCATAAGTGATATTGTTGTGTTTTCTTTTCCAATGTAATCTCTAACATGTCTAGTCTAAATTTGTATGATTACAGTTCAAAAAATTGATACAATTTATCAAAATGTTGTTTTTTTGTTCAATTTGAAGCAAATTTCTATAAGTTGAAAATAGGCCTTAGGCTTTTAGGGGTTAAATGAATTTCTAATGTTTATTCTTCAAATTCTAGAATATTTGAGGCTCATTTCCAGAAGCCCTCGACACTATAAAATCAAGATTTGCAATAGATAGCCTTGCATTAAAGCTTGAATAGAAAAATCATAATCATTCATTCTCAAAATTATGGCGAATTTCATTAAATTGGCAATATTCCATGTTCCATTTTCAGACCGCGCAGTCTGAACTGTGATAGTGACATCTAGGACAAGCATAGATTTTTAGACATCTACAACATATGCAAATGTCAAAAATCTATGACATATTTAGACTTCAGACCGCGCAGTCTGAAAAATCTAGAAAAATTGTAGATTTCAGAGATTTAGGATAGATATAGATTCCAAAAATCAATGACTGGTTTAGATTTCAGACCGCGCGGTCTAAACTATAAAAAGTGCCTAAATAATGGAATACCGCTGTTTTAATGAAATTCACCAAAATTGGATTTGTGATGATAAAACTAGACTTTGAAAAAAATTCAAAACACTAAAAATAGTAAATCAGATTTTATTTTACTTCAATTAGTGTGCCATGTGCTGTTGCCACAACCAAAATAAAAGTAAAAATATTTTTTAATTTTTTAATTCATTGAAACTTGAAATTCAATACCTTTCACATAGTATGAGAGGTTGTGTTCTTTGTATATGGAAAGCTCTTTGCGCAAAAAAGTGCAAGGGTTTTGTTTCATGACTTCTAGACATGCCATGTGAAAGTTWTAGTTATTTCAAAATAAAAGATGATTTAATTGAATTGTTTAATTTTCAAAAATCAATACCTTGCATCTTGTACATCCGAATGACATTGGCACATTAGAAAATTTTGTGCGCACAAAGTGTAAGGGCTTCATTTCATGGTGTTTAGACACCCAATGTGAAAGTTATGATTTTTCCAAAATAAAAGATAATTTAATTTAATTTTTCAATTCATAAAGAACTTTGAAATTTTAATAACTCATACCATAGATTTAAACACCAAAAAACAAAGGGCGTGCACCCCTTCTTGCCAAGAGCTTTCAAGTGGAAAGAATGCCACTGGACACCTCACGATTTTTTAGATCTCATCAAACATAACAAACAAAACAACCAAAACAACCAATCTTTCTTAAGGCATAAATAGGTATAGCAATTTTGTTGACATCTAAATTTGGCGTCTTGAGCATTTAGGGATTAAAGAACCCCTTTATGAGATGTTCATCTTGCATATGTTTCCAAAATCAATGTGTACATATTTTAGAGCATCCACCCAAAATACTTTGATCTTTCGCAAGTTTTGCATACAGTTTTCAAATGATGTAAATAACAACACCCAAATGTAACAATAGTCGTTTTCTGACATCTAAAAAACGACCAAAATTCAAGTACAAGTGGATCCAAAGCAGACAGGCAACGAAGCTAGCATGTGAGCCTTGAGCCTAGGTGTAAGTATCTATTCTATAACTATTGAAGGTGTTTATAACATACAAATTTATAATATAAATATACCATAACCATGGAAGGTACTTATAATATAGGTATATATAATATAAATATACCATAACCATGGAAGGTGCCTATAATATAGGTATCTAAAACATAGACACCCATAATATAATTAGGGACTTATTATATATCATTCTATAACCATGGAAGGTACTTATAACATAGGTACCTATAACATAGACACTTATAATATAAATATCCTATAATTATGGAAGGTACCAATAACATAGGAAACTAGGCTCCTAAGCTCATGGGCTAAAGATCCTAGGCTCACATGCTAGCAACCGTGAGCAGACAAGTGGGATTCCAAAAAGTAGCCAGTCACTCGTATGTGTTTCCAAGCTGAGAGTGTGTCGCTTTTGGGTGTTTCCATGCCCACTATGGTATTAGTCTAGTGTCCACATTAGGTGCATCTACGCAATTGTTTTCAAAAATTTGTTTGATATTCATAGAAACTTGGAAAAATACGAAACCGATTTTATTGATTTCCTAAACCATTTTCTAACAAGTGCACATCATTTTATTCTATAGCTACCCTCAAGATCTACAAATCTAAAATAAGTATTGCATTTAGGTGCTTCTACAATACCTTATTCTCTTGTGCACCGAAATCTCCTATCCCTTGCCAATGAGAAAATAGAGAAATTTTCCTTTCCTAATAATAGAAACTGTCCACAGTAGAGAAATAGGCRGCGTTTTAGGGTTTCCAAGAATCTCATGCATTGATGACGGCGACCCATTGAGCTCATCGTAGCATCGCCAAGRGAACTGAATGCCCTGTACTGAATGCGAACACTGTACTGGATGCCACGTGTCAAGACAAGGCTTGCCTGACAGAACTCCTTTTTTGAAAAAGGAAAAGCGAARCGGCAGGGGCTAACAATAATAAAAAAAAAAGTACTTGCCGTAGTTGGTATCATGGAGAAGGTAAGAGTCAACTGAAAGCCAAACTCCGKCAGCCAATTATAATATTCTACAAATATAATAATAGKGGCAACCACGGTCATGGGACACTCAGTCCCCAACGCCCTGACGCGCTGTTGACGCCCCCCTTCACTTTGTCTCTCTCGCTCAACTGCCTGTTTTTATCCCCTTCCTTTCCGCTTTCCTCTTGCCATCCCCGCCAATCCCCCTTTGAAACAATCCCCAGAGTCCCAGCATGCCTACTTGACTACCAGAGTCCTCATAGTAACGAGTTTCTCACTTTCCGAACATCGTCCCAGATCTCTCATCAGGCAATTCTCCAGGCCGGAGCTCCCCTGTTGGGTCTCCTCTCGATTGCATGTCGCGAAGTGAGCGCTTCTTGCAGATGGATTGGGCGTGACGGCAGACAGGGGAACTGGAAATTGTGGGGAAGCTTGGCACGGAGATTCGGATTTGTGGGCGTTGGAGATTTCAGAATCGTTGCGCTGTTTGTTGTTGGATTGCGTARCCGATCGATGGCTTTAGGTATGGATGGAAGCTTGATCTCTGGGGACATGGGGTGGGGTACGTCGAGATCAGAGATGGGAGGTTGGCTATTCGACAAAACGGAGTTTTGTGGTTGCAGACTTGTAGACAGACTTGATCCTTGTTCTCTGTGCTAAGATTGCCACTCGCTGGGCTATCTGTCAATTAGGAATACCCAATCGTAAAATCCTTGTGTCTTGGCGTTATCTGAATTTTGTTACAATTTTTTTTGGCATTGGATTATTTTCCAATGTTTCAATCCACCTCACCCTTAACTTTAGCTCYCGCATTGAATAGAGGACGTTGCTAGACTCCTTGGGGCCTAGCAACATTAGACGTTGTCCGAAGAGCATGTTTTTAGGTTTGTGCAGCTCGGTGTAGATTCTGTAGTGTTCTGAGAGTATGAGGTACTCRTCGTCAAGGTTGGATCCAGCGACACCGTTTTCACAACCCTAGTGACCGCGTTCACCGTTCGAGTTGACGTTGAGTGTGTTRTAGATTTTTCTAGCTGGGAAGTTAGTGGACTTAGCCAAGCGTGAGACACCATATGAGGAGGGTTTTTTTTCATTTGTGAGGTGATCTCGTAGACCTTGTATGTAAGGACATTGAATCCCTGCTTCCTCAATTCGAGGTTTGGATACCGTGTGGATTGGCGTCTAAACTGAGTATGTGCAATATTTGCAGCTTTTGAAGGATGGAAGGTCGGAGGATCAGATGGTTCCTTGTAGGAAGAGGATTTGAGAGCTGAATGAAACTTTTGAATTGGTGGATATTATTGCGATCGGGCGACCTTTGGAGCTGCAGTTTCTTGTGAATCGGATGTATATTTGATTGTCTGTGAGTGATGTGACAAAATTTTGGGCTTAGGGTGGATAAGAACGCACTCAAAACTGGACAACATTCTTCACCACGTCATGGCGGTATCTCTRCTGCCAATGGATTCCACGAGGTGATCACTCCACACATTTGATTCAAGTATTTGCAGACCATTRGTTTTCGTCAGATGAGATGGCTGGCAGTCTGTTATAAGTGCGCATGAAGCCCAAATTCTTATCGTGTGGTTCTTGATTAAAACGATTGACCAAAAGGAGACCAGTAGATCATTGGTAATCTTCAGTGCRTTACTAAACCTGKTTTTCACACTTTGAAGTCTCCCGCTGAGGTGAAGAATTTGTGCTCACTTTTGTAGATGGAAAATAGTCATGTCGATACAAAAATGAAGGGGGCTTTGACTACTTCGCTGGTACTATGAAGGTAAACGCTCCTTACAGTGCGAGTTTCAGGTTCTTCAAGATGCTAAATATTGTTCCTATTTTGCTGTGCACCTTCAATTYTTTTGAAGTGCATGAAACATAAATTTTGCTGAAGCAATTTTGTTTCAAATGACCATCRAAGTTTTTGGGAAAGGAAGTARACTTTGTGCACTTTTAACAAATTCTGTGCATTTGGTAGGACTGCTTTGCAAATCCACTCTTGAATCCGTTGATCTGGTATATTATTCTTTGTTGTTGCCTTTTTGGGTAAACTGTGATACTCATGATGTTTGCAACAAACAGGAGTGGAGAAAAATATCGTCGGTATGGAAGTTTCTTGTTTTGGTAGTGATAGGGGCTTTTGGTTTATACACATATATGGTGGGCGTGGGCGCAAGGCAATTTCCATACCAGTTTGGGGGAGAGTTGGTAGTCCAAGATTGGAGACGAGAAGATGCTTCTTGTWCTCAAAGAGGCTCTTCTGTGGATTTTTATCGACACTTTCCTCTTCCGCGTACATATGAAAGGTCTGTTTCGTACAGGAGAATTTTAGGAACTTTTAGCCAACATGACAATGAGAATCTTCTCCATGATTCATTGTGAGGTCTTTCTATGATCACATGGAGGCTTCCCATAAAACATAGGGAGGCCTTCATGGGATCATCGTGWCCATAGGGAGATCTCCCCATAAATCATGGAGTAGACCGTCTTCTTCACCATGTTGTCTAAGAGAAACTATCTGCTTTTACTAATAGCCTGTTGTACACCTCGCTGGTCACGTGAATTGATAGGGTGATTCACTTGCAATTACACTTTTGTAATGAACGTGCTTTTGCTTATAATCATTGRRCCCCATTCACTTGTGTGCTTCTTGTGGTAAGCCAGTCTTCCTGACGTCATCTTGATTTCTGTTTGCAGGCGAGAGTGCAAATGCACACCTGTACACTATTTTGTAGTATTATCAATGCAGAGGTCTGGTAGCGGGTGGCTTGAGACACTTCTCAACAATCACCCCAACATCACCTCCTACGGTGAAGTTTTCTCAAAAGCACCACAACGCAGGGCCAATTTTTCAGCCGTTGCAGCAACCATGGACAGGGTTTTCAACTTGGACTGGCAGAACAGTGCCGCAAAGAATGAATGTACTGCAGCTGTTGGTTTCAAGTGGATGCTCAACCAGGTGGGTTTCATTAGGAGCTGTTCAGTGTGCTTTTTGCTATGATCAATTTTTTAAATTATGTGCTTTGATCGACTATCAGTTGCAGAATTTTCGGGCCTGCAAATTACTGGAACAATTTATTTTTTGTGCAATCTGGTTCTTCTAAGTGGCCATCAAGCATTGTTCAGTGCCACACCTGTTTTCCTTGGAGGTTTGTTTATTTTTATTGATCTTTGTTTATTTTTATTGCAGGGACCGATGCAATACCATACTGAAGTTAGAGACTACTTTGAGAGTATGGGCGTTTCTGTCATTCTACTACTTCGACGGAATCTGTTGAAGCGGCTTATCTCAATCTTGGCAAACGAATATGATCGTCTTTCAAAACCCCTGAATGGCACTCACAAGGCGCATGTCCACTCAGTGGAAGAGGTACCGTCCTTTCCAAATTTCCAAATTCACTTCATTTATTGTCTTGCATCCGTCACAATACTGTATGAGTGGAGCATGAGTGCTGAACTGGTGGATGTAAAAATTATATTGCTCCACGTCAATAATTGTCTGACAAACTTTGACATGCTGTCAAAAGTGGACCACTTTTTGATTTCGTTTTTCTACCATCTAGTTGCTCATGAGGGTCTGGTGCGTATGATTGCCATCTCGAAGGAGAGCGTTGAATTTTCAGGGTGGGCCGGGCTTTGCCTCTATTGTTACAACTTTTGTCCGCAATGAGGTCGTGAGGACTCTCGTGTGTAGTACTTTAATTTGTAGATTTTTCTTCTAAAGAATGGAACTATGTTAGTTATTGGTGCCTTGTCGGATTGATATATTGGAGTCTGTTTCATGCTGCCTCAATTCGTATTGAAAGGGAATCTGGTGTTCCAAGAGGGTGAGGARGGCCCATTTGTTGTGTAGTGTAGTGAATTGAAGTAGTTGGATCCAGTAAGAGTACTGTAGGRCAATTGTTGCAACCTACCATACAGGAATTGGAAGACCTCTCTTATTGCAAGCAAAACATCTCTCAACTCAACTTGAACACTATTACATCTTACAGAGATTTATTGGCTTATAGAGGGACAACTTTGAGAGGTTCTAGTGTACGAACTTAACCCTTGAAAGGCCTTTGGGGTTTGTACTGACTTAACATGTATAGTTGACCTTATAGCTCTTCAATTGTGATTTAATATATGAATTGTGATACATTGTTATCATTAATCATGATCATTAATTTACTTTATATTGAAAAGTATTTGGTCATTGTGTATTTGATAAAATACCGTTGTATGAATAATATACTATATGTTACAAAGGGCTTTTAGGCCCTTCTAGGGTTAAGTTTGTTTGACCTCAAGACTCTCCCATAACACGTCTCCAATCCTCTATTGGAATGCATGCCCATGCCTGGCAATCTCATCGAATTGGTAACAAAGAAAGGTCTTGTTTTAACCCCTCAATGCCCAAGGGGTTCAAAAGTGGCCTCACAGAGTTTGGCAGTCGACTTTGAAGCGCTCTAACATTTGCATCCAATGTCTGATTTCAATAAAGCTTGTTGGAAAAGTTGCACATACTAGTCTAGTTTCTATGGTAAAATTTTCAGATCAATCCAAAATATATTGAGTTTGTGAAAGTCATTCAAAGTTCTCAAGTTCAATTTAGGTTCAACACATTGCATTGTGATGGCTTCAACTTTGGGGGATTGTATCTTTTTCATCAAATGTTTGTTTTCAATAAAATTTGTTGGGTTTTGTTACCATAGAGGTCTAGTTATTGTCATAGAAGCTTCATGCCAATCCAAGTTCTTTTGAATGTTTGGGAGCAATTCAAAGTTCAAAATCCAGAAATTTTTGCATTTCAGTGAACTTCAGCGGCTCACAACTTCTTCGCATATGATCCTTTTTCAATAATTTTTGTTGGAAAAGTTGCGTTTACTAATCTAGTTTGTGTGGTTAAAATTTCATATCCATCCAAGACGTCATGAGTGACTGAGAGGCATTTTAGTAGAAGGAGGTTCAGCCACAAATGTGATTTTTTACTACTTTTTTCACTGTTTTTGACATTTCAAATCCATTTTGCAAACACAATGAGGCATTTTTATGATATTTTTTTCACCAAAGTGTTTATATTCTGGTTTTCAATCACTTTTTAGTTTAAAGTTTTTTCATTTGAGTCGGTTTAGAAATCAAATCTCACCTCAAAATGTGTTTTAGAGAAGATTTTAGCACCTTTTTCAACACTAAAACATTATAATCTTTCAATCTATATGGTCAAATGACCCCAAATTTGTTCCACACCATCTACAACATGCACACTACAATATTGTACGGTTAGGATCTTCACAACTAACTTGAAATTTAGACTTTTAACACTTGCAAAGGGAGGATGCTTTCAAGCATGGTTGGACCTTGGGCGTTGAGGGGTTAACCCCTAAAGGACCATTGTTTGCTCAACAGACACATGGGATTTGGGGCACATACCTACAGTCTCAATTTTCATCTTGACTTTCCGAAACTTTTTTTGAAGATGGAAAAATTGATTAGCTTTGAGGGAATATAACTTTTTTCAATTGGTGCTTGGGAACAAAAGTTATGTGCCAAAAAGCTTAAAATAGGGGAAAAGAAGCAGCCAAAAAAAAACATTTAGAATTTTAATTTTAATTTTTACAATTTTTTTTTCTCATAGATTATATTTTTGCCTACAAAGAAAGATTTGATTCATTCCATTTGCATTTGTTATGAGGAAGTTATGGACAACCTTGTTTTTTGGGCGATCTCAGCATTTTTTTGAAAAATTAGTAGTAGGGTTTTTTCCGAATGCAAATTTTACAATTTTTCAAAAAAAGAAGTTCCACGAGGTTTATTTTGCTTGCTAAAACAATCTCATCATTGGGATTTGTGCATTCTAATTCCATCTTCAGGACATTAAAATTTTAGATTTTTCTTCTATCATGTACCTACTTCTTCTTAACAATTTTTAAAGAATGAAAATTTAGCTTTTTTGTATTTATTTATTTTTTTCCTAGACTCTCAACTCAATTCTCACCATAAAGATTTAAAGCTTAGAACTTTGTAGTTCACAAAACTAAAGTTAAGAAAGTTCAAAGTCAAATAATCTAGTCCCGCATTGTGCTAAAAAAACTTGAATTGTTTTTGCTTGAAACTTGTATTTTTTTTACTAAAAATTATTTCACCTCCCCCCAAAATTCAGTTTCATCTGCGATTTCTGGACCTGCTACCTTACCAACTCTTGCATGTTTGCCATCTGGCATTCCAGAGTTCCAGTTTCGTTATCGGAATGACGGTTCATATGAGTCCCTCCACATCTATCAAAACACCTTCAGATCATCTTCGGTGTCTAGTTAAATCGACCTCCCAGTTCCAAAATCTACACTTTTCAAACACAATCTACGTACCCCCGCTGTGGTGCCTGCTCACACCCTCAGAGAGGGCTTGCTGGGCCTCCCGCCAGATCTACCAACTTCTGAATGAACGTCCGGGGGAATTGAATTGAGTTCTTTCCACGCCTGGAAATCAAGGCCGGTCCCCTCGCTCGGCCACTCCAAGTAATTCTAGGGGTGCAAGTAAAAGAAAAAGCCCCTTATTTTGGGCTTGACCAAATTACCATGTTTATCTTACCAAGCTAATTTGGGGCCTCAAATTGCAAATATGAATTCAGAATTTACAAATTTTAACATGCATGGAAAATAAAAAATTTCAGGGTTTTTTTGAGTGGGTGAGCGAGGGGGTCAATTCATGATAAAAAAATTTTTAAGGGAAAAACAATTTAAAATTATGAAATCCATTTGAAATCTATTTTTCTTAACCGGAATTTTTTTTTCTGATCTTTCTCCATGTTGCAAATAGGCTGAATTGCTTAAGTGGTTGGAAATAGGTGATCATCCTGATATTAAGGATTATTTTTAATTTTATTTTACTCTTTAATTTTCTTTCGGGTGTGAACAATGGAAATTGAGAGTGTTTTTATGACAATGAATGTGCTCTATGGATTTTAGTAATGAAAGAAAATTGTTAGATTGGCGGTGACTAACAAAAATCCCTGGATACAAATTTGAAATGCTTTCATCCAAACAACCATACTATGAGCATTACTAACCCCATAAACGATGCCAAGGCCATTTTTTGATTGATGAATGAGAGAGCATCCTTTTGTAGAGGACAAAAGTGCAACTATTCATCCTCGGAATATTGTATGAAAAGGGAAGATCTTTTATAGTAGTTTGACTTCCAATACATCTTTTGAATTTTTTTTAAAACCAAATGATTCCTATGGAATCAAGATGATTTCTGCAATCACCAACTTGTAGTGTGCAATATAAGGTAGCTAAACTCTATTCCGCCTTTGCATCCAATGCTGTCCAAATTCCATCCATGCATTCATTTCAAAACATGAAGCCACAAAGGTCCATGATCTCTTATCTTTGGGGGGCTTGGTGATAAGAGCTCAAGTGGCCTCCTAGATTCTTGTTATGAAATAAATGCATGGACAACATTTGGCCAGCATTGATGCATGAGAGAAATAGAATACAAGCACATTTCTATACATTACCATGGGAATTTGAAGAAAAATTTAATTCTGATTGGAAAACAAAATTCAACCTTAGCAAGGTCTAGCACTCAATTTTATCCACTATGATTTGGGATTACTTCACCTTTTGTCAATTTTTTCTTAGAACTCAGAAAACAAGACTCTCTATAACTTTCTTATCATTGGTCCAAATGGAATGAATAAAATACTTTCCATGTGGACGAAAATGTTTTTCGTAAGAAATTGAATTTCAAAACAATTATTTTGAATTTTTGTGTTATATGGAAAATTGCTTTTTGAGCTTAGGATGGAAAGATGTTTTCTCCTTGGTACTAATTGAAATAAAAATTAAATTTCCCAAAAACTAACATATTTTTCTATCTTCAAGAAAAGTCTCAAAAATCATATCAAAAATTGAGATCATAGGAAATTACATGAACCTTGTAGTTTTCCTCGAGGAAACACTTGGTCCTTTAAGGACAATTTTTTGAGAGTAACAAACTTGGATTTTAAAATGAATGCAAAGTTTTTTTTGTTTTTCTTCTATAATATAGAACACTTTTTGATATACCTAATAATATATAAATTTTAAATACCAAAAAATGGCATTCACCAAACAAATATCATAACATTTCAAAATGAAAAAATTTGGGCAAGGCCCTTTGCATTGTACCAATATCAAATATCTTATTAACTAAATGTTTGTAGACTTTGTTAGTCCCAAGTTGCACAAGAAGTTTGCCACAAATGAAAAGAGAATTTCCACTAAGAGTTGTTCCTATTTCTATCCTATTGAAATTCATCTAGATAGGGCTGAGAAAACCTCTACCACTAGCAAACAATTTCTATATATATTTAGGGATGGAGGTTTTCAATTTGCTATATGTAGAAGAAGGGGGATACAAAACTCAACCCTACTGATCCCTAAACCTAATTTTATAAAACAAACACCCATTGGTGCCCCAATTATCCAATAGTCATTGTTTTTTGCTAATGTTACTACTTGTACTCAACACATGTTCAATATATAATGAAACTTACTTAACCCCTAAAGAACAAGACCTCTATGACCAATGTAGTCACCAAAATGTTGTCATTATTGGACTAATAGGTGCATTATTTGTTTTTACAATGAACAATGAAGTTATCCTTTGACTAGTTTTGGCTTCAACATCCTTGAACAAGGGTGAACTCTCAAAGGACGTAGGCTAGGATCCTTGTGAAAATCATCATTTTTGAAACTTTTAGGAACAATTGTTTTTAAAAAAAAAAAAACTCATTTGAAGTCAAAGCATTGTAGAAAATCTCCGTTTTCCAAGGATGAATTATGAATTTTTTGTCCTACACATGAAGTTGCCTTGTCATTCATTGGACACTAAATATCCACAATGTCTTTTCTGGGTTACTGATGATTGTACTCACTTATCGTGTACACAATCAAAATAAGTTATTGATTTTGTTGAGGAGTCATGGACACAAGGAATTGATTGCATTCACTTATTAAATTAGTGATGGTACTTACTGGCCATGAAGAATTTTAAATGAAATTTTAACCTATTTATAATATRTAYAAAAAARTTAATATGACATTAGTTTTCAAAATTTGGCCTTTTAACTCTGCACTAGTTATATGTTCAAACCAATTGATAACAATGCTGGTAATTACATCCAATTTGGTGAAATGCTCAAGTTTTAATGAAGAATTGGTGGGGATTGAGAACCCTGTGAATCACTCGTTCCCACCCTATTTCCAACATATTTGCTCCCCCTTCCCTTCATCCACATTTAATGAGCTCTATGAATTKTAGTAATGAAGTAAATTGTTGTATATTTAACCTTCAAGTGCTCAAGTTCTTAGCTAAAAATGAGGAGAATGTTCATACACAATTTGGACATATATCATGAATTATAAAAATATTCTTGTAAATATTTTTCAAAATAAAAATAATTTGCACAGCATTTTTGAAGAAAATACATATTTTCGTATATGTTTAATAGATAATGTTTAATTTTCTGATTTTGAAGCAACGTTTGTAAGAGTGTTTTTTCGTCTGGAGGGAAGAGATGGAAATGTTGCTAATTGCTCAGTCTGATATTTCTTAAAAATTATTGCACTATTGAATTTGGAAATTATATTTTTTTATACTGAAGAATTGAGTTGATTTTCCTTAAAAAAATTCAAAAATACAAACTTGATTTTCATTCTTATAAAAAAAATGTTACGCAGAAGTGGATACGAGAGAGACAAAAAAAAAAAAAAAAAAACTAATTCAATAATTCATTGTTCTAACTAAAGATGAAATTGAAATATACTAATCTCAATGGTGAGATTGCTTAGCAAGGAAACTAAACTTTATAGAACTTTGTTTTTGAGAAATTGTGAAAACTGAGTTCAAAAATGAATCCAATTGAAAATGAATAATAAATAATTGATATCAATTATTTTAAAGAAGATGCTCCAATTGTATTTTTTAGAGAAAGAATTAGTTGAACTCATTGAAATACAAGTAGAATCATATTAATCCAATAATAACTTCAATTGATATGAATTTTCAAACCAAATATAAAACCAATAATAGGTAGGGTCATGACCATCTTAAAAAGGTTTAAAATCACTGACCTATCATCCTAATTTGGTTTGATGAGTGTTATAAAAGCACAAGTTCAACATTCTAAAAGCACCTCTCTTATTGGGTGAAAATGAAACTAATTCCGACAAATATTTATTTACAATGAAGCCTACAAAAACCCTCATTTATTAAACCACATCTTAATCAAACTTAAACYGTGCATGATTAAATATAAACTTGGTGTTATTGTTTGACAATAGCATCAAATTACTTGCCTAAGTAATTGGACTTACACACTTTCCGGAATTGAGTGGAAGACTCACGCATTTGGGAGGATACTATAGATGGACGAATTGGATGATTGATAGTATTGGGATGTTCTACCTTAAATATTGTCCTGAAGCACTTTAGTTTGATCAAACATGCACTCATTAGGAGAAATATGAGGTCTCCAAAAGGCTGTCAAAACGAATCAGCAGAAGGGCCCTGTGACATTACAATTTTTTTTTAATTTTATATTTTTTTAATTTTTTAATTTCTTTTTTCATAAAAGAAATAAAAAATAAAAAATAAAAAATAAAAAAATATTTTTTTATTAAGAATTTAACGTGGCACTAATAGTGCCACGCAGGATTTCAAAAAAAAAAATTCCATAATAGAACCGCGGGCTTTTTGAACTCGCAGCCTTTTTGAGAGCTCATACTTCTCCTAATGTATAGGGATATTTTTAAGGGTTTTCTAATCTTGACTATGAAAATTCATAGAAAATATCAATATTTTCCAAGAAATATATTTAAGAAAAAATTAATGAATATCTATTGTCTACAAGTAAAAAATGTCCTTCGATTGTAATTTTCATTCTATAGTATGTGCATTAATTTAAATGATTGGTTTTAGGTCACTCTACCATTGAAGGAATGCCAATTCTACATATTTTTCCCATTTTGGGTAGTTAGGTTGGATCCATGGTAATCATGTGTTCAACATCAAAAGGCCATTTTTGCAAAGAATTGAGGTTTGGACAACAATGTAATGAATTGGGGCTACTAACAAAGCTTTGCATGACAATAATGGAATGAATGAGTGACAACAACATGAACTTTTGTCTTTTGGAGGTATATCACTACAAAAATTGAATATTTTGTTGTAATGATTATTGTAATCCAAAAATTCAATATATTGTGACCAATGTCAGTGAGAAACATGACTATAATGGATAATCCTTATATTAGTTTTAGAAAGGTCTATTTAAGCTTTGGGGCTATTAGGACACCTCACTTCAATCACTCATATTAAATTCATTCTTTGTTGCAAACCAAGGTTGTCTTGGCTAGCATTAGACGTGCCTAGGTTGGAAATGGTGCCCCATTCTTGCATATAAAGCTAAGAAAAATTGGTCAGACACTCCAAAAATGAACTTGGCATGGAATTTTGGAAAATTGCTCATCACCTTGGCCATGTCCCCCAAATTATGCATTTACTATTGAAATCTTTCCAAAATCCATAGTTCATTTGATAAGATGAACATGAATAGGATGGGGTGGGCTTTGCAATCCAAGAATGGTATTTGATTATAATATGCAAAAATTACAAGAGGTCAAAGTTGAATTGGTAGATTTACTAAAACTGGACCTATTTTCACATCTAGACACTTTGAAGAAAGTGCAACAAGCATCTAGTTTTCYTTGGATTCTCTAGGTCTCACTTTTACAAACATGCTCAGATTAGAGGTGATCCTACCTTGAAGAGCATTGCCACCCTTACTTTCCAAATTTGACTTGTCAAGTGTGGCTTTCTTTCTTCAATTCATTTGTTTTGTCCCTACCATTACCTAGGGTCCACTCTTGCACTTCATATTCAACGCACTCTTCATGTAGAATTGACAATAAGGTCATCCATAAATCAATTACATAAATGTTGAAATTTGAAAGAATATAGAGAACAACCAATTGTGGGGTTCAAAAAAAGATCCATGTTCAATGACTTCTCCATACATACTTTTCAATGATGAATTTTGATGCTTACATTTTAGGTGTTTATGGGACTTTGGTACAGGGTAGTCCATAACTTGCCCTCCTCTAACTTTATTGCAAACAATTAGCTTTAGATAGTAGAAGTTTCTCACAAACAAAAAATATCCCCTCACATGCAACAAAACTTAAGACTCAAAAATCTCTTAACAAAACCTTAACAAACAAGAAAGAGACAATTTGGATATTGTAGTTTCCTAGTAGCTTAAGCAAATCTCTATCTACAATTAATTAAAGTACAAAAAAAAATCAGGTTGTACAAAAATTAATATATTAAAATCAAACAAGTTTGAAATGTAATTAAGAAGAAGTTAAATTCATTCAAGTTGTTCTTACAATTTTGGATGGTTGTTGTTGCTTTCATCTATGGTAGATGGTAGATGGTAGATACATTTATCTAAATCCTTGTCTTGACCTCAACATTACTATGGGGTTTATCTTTTATGGAACTAGATTCCGACACCCTTTGTAYGCTACGTTAACCTTGTAGTACTATTGGGGATATTAACCTCTTAGTGCCCCAATGCCTCACATATGGCCTATCCAAATTGAAAGATTTTCTTGTTTGACTATTATAATCTTTTCAACGGTATGGACCGTATGGTCAAAGGACATGTCCCTTTTCCTCTAACTCCAAGCTTGTCTCTACTGCTAATAGGTACAATCAGTTCATGTGGATCTCTTTTTAGATGAATTGAAACGTGTCTAGATTTTAGTAAACATGAGCTAGGTGTTTAGGGTTTAAGTGTCCTGTGGATGACTTTGCTTGGCACTATARGATGTGAAAAAATTTGTTTTTTCATCCAATTTGTTTATTTGGAGGATATATAAAAATATTTTCTATTGATAGCATTACAAAGTCCCTCATAATGATTGTGGTCTTATTGACTTTTAAAGAATAAAATGCTCAATCCATAGATCACCCTTGTAGTCTACTTGGCCATTTCTTGCTATTTTCTCTTGATGTGAATTTCAGCCATAAAAATGATATTCTCTAAATTTGAGTCCAACTAGTGGAACAAAGCTCATCAATTGTAGTTTCTACTCCAATTGGAAATTTTGGAAATTCACAAATTTCAAGATTTTATAACAATATGAACTTTGGGCCTATAACCATGTTTTGTTGATTTTCTAATTTACAGTGATGTTAAATTTGGTTTATACTATGATGTTTTACACTATGATATATGCATTTGTGGAAAAAAATTCAGATTTTTCAAGTAAATTTTGTATTTGATATAGATTTTCTTCATTTACTTTTTAAGAAAATCATCAAAWTTTCAAATTTTCCCTCAATGAATTTTCATTATAACTTTTAGTTAGTATATGACTTCATCTCTGAAAAATAAATTTAAAAGTTTTCATTCTTATTTAGTTGCAAAATGGCAACAAACAAGGTGATGACAGTTGAAGCTTGAAATCAATGATAATTGCCAACCAAGGATCCATACTCAACCTCTAAGTGTAGCTATTTCCAACCAAGGCTAGAACATATTCCAATCAAAGCTTGGAATGTGTTTTTTACTCATTTTCGAGACTAATAAGTTGATGATACAAAGTATTAAGCGGGAAAGTAGTTCTTGAATGGTCGGAATTAGAAGACTTTGTATATCAATAATGTGTTCCCACCAACTTTTGGCTTTCAAAACTCATAGTTAATTGAATTCAAGGAAAAAAATCACAAAAAATTGACAATCTCTATGATTTCTATCTTTCTACAAGGAATTTTTTTTACATTGCTTTAGATTGGGCTTAGACCAAGGTGTAGGTCCAAGAAACTTTGGGAATCAAGCAATTATATTGGTTGGGAGGGTGGACCCCATTGGTTGAGAGCAGCCCTATTGGTTGTGTGATTTTCTGGACCCCGTTCTGGACCCCGTTCTGGACCCCGTTCTGGACCCCGTTCTGGACCCTTAGCTAACTGGGGTCTTAAGTTTAAGGAAGTTAACTGAAGTGTGTTCCCACTTGCAAGGTAAGTAACGGTGAGTTAGGGTTTTCAAGTTAGCTAACTGCTGCAATTTGCTTAATGCTGGTGGAAATGAAAGTAAATCCATTGCAAGTTAGTCAGCGGAACTAGGACCAACTTGCCAACTGACACAACTTGGGCAATGCGGGCATTTCAGAACTATTTCCAATTGCTTACTTGTCTCACATAGTTAGGTTCTTTGGATTTTCTTGAAAGATACGGGAACCACACCTACTATATTGTGACATCTACCAAATTTAACACTTAAAAAATATTACACATTGATGTAACTAGATCTGAACTTGTGTTGGTTTTAGATCATCTACAAATAAAACTTCAAACCCTTACGAATTAACAAGCATATGGTAACCAAACAATGCCTTCATAACATTCTTCAACTTTAACTTCAAGGCAGGGATCCTTTGCTTTCCATGCACCCCTAGCCACAACTCATCCGCTGATTTTTTCAATATCAGTCGGTTCGGACCTCCACTTAGTTTCACCCAAGGCTCCTTTCAGCGTAGAACATCTTGAATGCAAAGCTTGCCCATGTATTGTGGGTCACTGGAACACAAATACATTCTTGTTGCCGTGCTACTGTAGCAGGATCCCCTGCCTTCCCATTCAAGAATGTTATGTCCTTTGGTGCGCTTTGGAATTCTCTTTCATTCGCCGACAATAACATATAAATATCAAACCTCTCTAATAACAGAAACTAAACAATGAAGTGCGGTTACCTTACGTCCTGTTACATGGCAGGAGCAGATGAAGAAGGGAAGGCTGGAGAACACGGATGTGCAATTTGCGCACTAGCCAGTGGGCGAGAATTCGAGGACGTGAGCATCATGCCTGGCGGGTCCTGGAGAATTGTGCGTGAAGACCCCACCTCGGCTGTGGTGAGGTTCAAAGCAGGGAGCGTGGAGCCTGCGCACCATCACACCTTCGGACACGACTTGATCGTCACTTATGGGAAGAAGACGGTGTGGAACCTGACCACCAAGGAGAAGTTCGACCTTCAGTCTGGAGACTTCTTGTACACTCCTGCTGGGGATGTGCACCGTGTCCAGTACCATGGCGACACCGAGTTTTTCATCAAGTGGGATGGTCACTGGGACATCTTGCTCGATGAAGACATTGAAACTGCAAAGGCTGCTTTATCTGCTGGCCCGGCAAGCTCTTCTTAAAAATCCTCGTAATTAGTGTCAGCATCCACTTCTAATCTCCTGTGTGTTACACATGTCTGGTATGCCTTGGTACATATATCTACACACCCTTCTTCACTAGGACTGAACCTAGGTTGCTGATGGAAGTCCGGAATTTCCTTCACGGTAACTTTAAATTGGACCATCTCATGTGCATCATTAATCGTGTTGGTATSCTATAATAGCTAGTCAAATTGTTCATTATGTGCAGTTTGACAAAGGACTTGGAGTGTTAGCTGCTACAGGGTAGGTTGCAGAGAAGTTTGTTATATTTGAGGTGGTGAGCAGACTCAAGTGGAGGGCCAATAAATCTGAGGATTTTTTCGTTAATGTATCCTCTTGTTGCTACTGAGTGTTAGCTGCTACGGGGTAGTTTGCAGAGAAGATTGTTATACCTGAGGTGGTGAGAAGACTCAAGTGGAGGTTAGCTGAGAAGCTGAGAATTTTCTCTTATTGTATACTCTTGTTGCACCTGAGTGGAGTTCTTCAGTGTAAATATATGACGCAGTCGCATGTTTCTTATGTGTCTCATTACCTCACATATGCTAGTCCTGTTTAGCTTGGAATMATCCATGCTTTCAACAAATTTATGAAGACCTTGAATACATGTTATTAGATCGGAGTGCGACCTAACCACCGTAAGAGTTTAGGTGGTATTGGTCGTTCAAACTTTTCACTGTAGTGGCAGCAATGCAGTACTTAAGGATTTCTATTGTATCAGTAGTTGTACCAGTACTTGCTTTATGGCATAATGTAAGTACAACTGAATAAGAATTGAGCATGGTTCTTATTATCACAGTGYCTTTATTTTGGTTGGATCTTGAGGCAACTGAAAGAAGGTTCTAGTAGAAGTCATCTTAGCTTATATTTTATGGATACTATATGAATAAATTAYATATTYTTAAGTYAATGTTGATAATGTTGATTGTAGGGGTACCAATTAATCTCTTATRACCAAACATTTTGCATTTTAGGCAATAATCTAATCAYGATCAATTTTGTAATAAGGMCAAAACKTAGGTGTASMRACCTCAAACSAGAATCCCTWAGGAATTGGATTGATGCTATATGCAATCACATTTTATTTGTCTATTATATTGATGCTGAAATTACATATTAACAATGTTCAGAATGCATTGGAATCAATTGGGATATTTGGAAGGATGTGCATTGGTAAGGTTAAATATGATGATATATCACCAACAATAAGAAYGTTGATTGGACTAACAATTGAGATGTKGTTCTAACGTATTTCTAATCTTGTTTACATTGGAAAAACTCAAATATTACCCTAATATAAATACAAAATTATATTTCTAACGCTTTTCATTGTTGACTCCTTGTAATGCAATTTGAGTATCAAATTTTGATAAGGATCATAAGAACGGCAAAAACGCATTGAATGAGATTCAAATAGCACTGAATCGAGCACATTCTTTTGCAGGGTAGTACCGAACTGATGTAAAAGTAACTAAAAAGACTTTCTGAAGGCAAAAAGAAAAAGGCTGAGCCACCCAAGCTGCACTTGTCAATCCTCCGCATTCTCCTCAGCTCCTCTCGCGGGCGAGTGCATCCCCCCCCATCGAAATCGCCCCCATCAGCTGCACAATTGTCATCGAATCACATTTTTCGCTTCACCKGCCGTCATGGCTTTGTCCTTTGCACCAATGCAGTTATGGGGAACGACAACAGCAGCTCCAGTAGTCTCGCACTCCAGCTTGAATGACAGAAGCCACTCGTTCTCGACTCCTGCAACGGCGCGCTCAAGCTCCTCAGGTTTGTGGGTTCCGAGACGCCTGTGAATGTGTGGTGGATAGATTGGTGAATTGATTGATTTTGCTTTCAAATTTAGTAGCCATAGCCAAAGGCCCTTCAAAGTGGCCGCACTCAAAGACAACATTGAACCCTAAAGAACCAAGAATCTCAAATTGGGTCTCATGTTTTSGAGTACTGTAGGTCATATSCAGACTTTTCTCTCATTCCTAGGTCAAATTTCGCTTAGTTTTCGACCAAACACACGCAATGTTCTTTGCTGATTCTATGCTGAATTCTACGATTTTAGAACCAAGAATACTGAATTGGGTCTCATGTTTTGAATTGTGTCATATGCAGACTCTTCTCTCATTCGTTGGTCATCATTGTATGGACAGCACAAGAGCCTGAAATCTGGATGTGGCCCACATGTTTGGATCAACTTAGTGCGTATGAACTTGGAACTGTCCGTTTGAAACAATCCATCAATTTCTGCACAGCTGTGAATTATGCTTTAGTGCATCCAGTTTCACTAAAGCATGGCGACACTCAAATGTGTGCAACTAAGCAAGTGAGCATTGTTCTTATTACTACCTTTGTTTCTGAATAATACCTGTGTTTCCTTTGTGTTTGGACAAAAAAAAAGAGGGAGTAATAACCCATTAAGGACTAGTTGACCACTTTCTAGTTGAAACGGACACTTTTCATTGGTTGCCAGAGTTTTAGAATGAATTTGGATATGGATGAAAGGGGACAGGTGTGGGGAATTGGGAACTGAATGCAACTATTTGTGCTAGCACATGTTTTAGGGGTTGAAAAAATAAACTAAATATGGGCGGAAATACAAAAATCTTCTAGCAAAGGAACCTTTAATAGCCACAAACTTTACTATAGAGGCCCAATCATTCATGTCAATTCCATCATTACAGTCAAATCTCCAAATGCATCGTGGTTTGTTTTTTCCATCTTTAGCTTAGAATCACAAAGTATTTTGCCTGCCTCGGAAATTGATCACGGTCTTTAATAGGTTAAATTACCCAATTTTTTGTTAAATATTCTTAGAAGCCAAAAAAGTACAGAGTATTTTAGGTTCTCTTTTTGTGCATTTAGTGGACATTGTATGAACTCAAGACACTATGAATTCTCAATTGTTGAAAATAAGAGTTTCATCTAATCTTATTCTTTTACTTTGAAAATGTTTTGAATGTATTTGCTTAGTTTGTATTAGGTGGTTCCAAAATTGGCCTAAGTCATATTCTTATAGCTTCTTGCAACCTTCATTTGTGAAAATTTATGACTAAATCGTTAGTTGTACCTTCAAAATTAGACAAACATTTGCATTTCATTACATAATGTTTGCCGATCCACAAAAAATCTTCATCATTGTTTCTATCACGATCATAAGACCACCGAAAAATATTGGCAAGATTAAACTACTTGAATAAAAACACAAAAAAAATTATACTTGGAAAGATTTTAATCTTTAAATGATAGATGACCAACAACAATGGCTTCCACACTTTTAGAAATTGAAATGAATTGATTAAGTTTAAAAAATAGTGATATATACTAATATGAAGAAAAATCATACCCTAGACCATTAAGACGTTGAAAATTAAACCATGTACATGTAGTACTCTAAACAAAGAAGAAAGTACAACCAAGTAGTATGTATGGGTGAAACTTCCCCCATTGTTCCAAATTGTTGTCGTCACCCACATGATTTTGGGATTAGTAAGTTGTATCCAAAAGTCATGTTCCCGAAACTTTGTTCCTTATTATTAAGAATTGAAAGAAAGAAATGATTTGCCTAAGAAGACTTCAAAAGTTGTAGATCTATTCTATTAAGTACAATAAGTTACAGTTTCATTCATCATGCAAAAATCATTCTCGTTCTACCTATCCCTTTGTTCTATTTAAAACCCTAATTTACTTCCTTTCAAACATTTTACTACAAGAGAAAGGGGTGTTTTAAGTATAGTCCTAGTAGTATAGTCTTTTAAGTTATGACTTTTAAGTAAGGTTTTTAGTAAAATTTTACTGAAAAGACAGTCTTTTTAGTAAATTTTCACTAAAAAACTTACTTAAAGGTCATTACTTAAAAGACTATACTACTAGGATTATACTTAAAACACCCTTTTCTCTTGTAGTGTTTAATGTAACTTTGCAAGTTCATGAAACCTTTTTGATATGATTGCATTGTTTTTTGATCCCTTTGTTCCAACCAAATCCTAATAACTTTCCTGCAACTTCTCAATGAAACTTTGCAGATTATGAACGCTTCTTGATGTAATTGCATTAATTCATTAGGATAAATATGAGGTCTCCAAAGGTCTGTTAACGAATTGGCCACAAGGCAAATTATTATTTTTTTTAATTTTAATTTATCGAGAATCTGACGTGGCTGGTACTATCATGCCGAATTTAAAAAAAAAAAAAAGAACATAATATCACTGTGGCCTTTCTGAACTTGCAGCCTTTTGAGAGCTTATATTTTTCGTAATGTGCTTTTCATCATTTGTTCTACCTACACCCTAATAACTTCCCTAGCAACTTCTCAATGAAACTTTGTAAGTTCATAAAACCTTCTTGATAGGATTGCATTGCTTTTCACCCCTTTGAGTTCCACCCAAACCCTAATAACTTCCTTGCAACTTCTCAATGAAACTTTGCATGATCATGAACCCTTTTTAATGTGATTGCATTGCTTTTGCATCACTTGTTCTACCTACGCCCTAATAATTTCCATGCAACTTCTCAACGAAACTTTGCAAGTTCATAAAACCTTCTTGATATATTATGATTGCATTGCTTTTCATCACTTGTTCTACCTAAACCCTAATAACTTCCATGCAACTTCTCAATGCAACTTCGCAAGTTCATAAAACCTTCTTCATATGATATGATTGCATTGCTCATCACCCCCAAACCCTAATAACTTCCTTGCAACTTCTCAATGAAACTTTACAAGATCATGAACCCTTTATGATGTTGATTTTATTGCAATCAAGATTCCTTGTAATAAGTATCCCAGGACTTCACTAAACCCCCAAGAAAGCTTCGCCGGTGACGACTGACGACAGAGCGGCGTGCGTGACCATGTGAACCATGAGGTCTTGAAGAGCAGCCGAAATGGGAAACGAAGAAAGGCAGGGGCGGGGCAGATCCCGGGKCGGGTGCCCGGGGKGKGGRARGGAAGGACCCGCGAAGCGTCCTTGGCGGGCACCAAGAGCGCGGRGTGCACGGCCCGTACCCACGGCTTCGTACTGGGCGGGCGGACGGCGCGCAGACGACGCAGCTGAAGGGACGGAGAAGGGACGACAGTTCTGACGGGCAGGTACACCTACCCCCGGCCACGCCACTTGTCAGTCCGACATTCGTACCCGTCATAAGTTCCCCTCGCTGCCCGTGTTCCTCCCCTTGAGTCGTACAAGTCGTACTCTTTGATTAGTACGACTCTCTCAATTTCAAATGGGTTTTGTATGTTATGTAGGCTGGTGAAGTGTGATTGAGTTCCTGACCTTCACACTACCTTCACACTACGGTTGTTGTTTTCGACACGTTTTTTTTTTCCAGACATTAGAGTGTCGGAACCCCGATGGTTTTGACACTTTTGTCATGGATTTAACCCTTGAAAGACATTGAGGTCAAAAAAGGAGGTTGATGCATGTAGAGATGAATCACCTTCAAATTCGACAATTTTGAAGAAAACAACAAGAGTGTAGCAACAAGTGATTCATTTTGGGGCTATAAGGATGTTGAGGTTTGATAAAAAAAAAAAAAAAAGGAGGGGGGAGGAAAACTATAAAAACAATTAGTACATCTATTCATCTACCACTCTAATGATTTTGGGTTGACTACTTTGGTGATAGGGCCTTGTCCTTTGAGGGCTAAAGAGTTGACTGAAAATTAAAGGATAAGACCTATCACTAAGGTACTAAAGTTTGCCAAAAATAATATGATTTTTGGACTAATAGATGCATTCTTCATTGCTGCACTAATGTGGAAAATTAGTCATCCACCATCCACTTTTTGGTCTCCGCACCTTACAATGTTAACCCCTAAGAATAGTACAAAAGAAACACAACACTAAACCCCATCAAACCTTACGCTGAACATACGTTAGTTTTGGTGCTTGAAGGAATTTTGTCATGTGTTTTTCCAAACTCCAACTCTTGGTCTCACATTGCACATACTTTACAATTAACTCTAATATATAAGGTAAACTATCCCATTCCAATTAAAATGGGACCAAGCCCATTCTAGACAAAATTGTAATGGTGGTATACATTCAAGTTCTTGAAAATGTATACCATCATTACAATTTTGTCCATGATGGGTTTGCTCCTATTTGGCCCATAGTGGGGTAATTTACCTTATTTAGATGGTAAAATTTTGAGGTTTTGCTCCCATTTGGCCCATAATTGGGTAGTTTACCTTGTTTAGTTGCTAAAATAATTTGAGGTGCCGACGTTCATGCACCAAAGATCATATCAGTTACTTATATTCGTTCAACTAAAAGGACATGATTGACAGCAAGTTCAGGAGTAGGCAAAGCCGGTGCTGGATCTGCTGCTAACCACATCCCCATACTGAATTTTTTTTTTTCTCGTTGAGATGGTGACAAAACCAAGGCACACAATTCCAGTGATAGTTTAGGCAGTTGGCATTTTATTTGCAGTTTGGACGGTTTGCTTTCGAGTAAGAGTTAAATGTGGTCTGCTTTCAGTTGCACTGGGCTAAAAGCTGTACTTTGACGATTGCGTTTTGAGAAAGCAAAGACTCGTTTAAATGGCAACATTGCCACGTATTGAGACAAAACGACAACCACGTCCTAGCTTACTTAGGAGCATGTTAAGCTCGTTAGCTTTAATTGTTGTGTCCGCATTAATTGAAGGGAAAAAGCTTCAAGACTTGTTGCTGAAGTTTGAAGCAACAAAATGCTTGTACAGATTTTTATTTGCTTGATTTGTTGTCAGAGGACTTGTGTCATCTCTCAATTGAAATGGAGGTGCAATCGTCTTCATTGAATGTACTGTACGTGCCACGTATTCCATTTAATTGTACATGGCAAAAGTTGATCAGTGCTCACAAATATGTCCGTGACTGTTATTTCTACCCCCCTCCCCCCACCAGAGAAGTGGCAATATTCTTCAAGTATGACTTCAACTAATTTGATCAATCAAATATGCTATAATCACCAAATTTGGCTGGTGTAATTATGATCATGCAAGAGCCCAAAACAAGCAATGCAGAGGACTCACATTTCAACAATGAAGTCCCCTCATTTTGCTAGTAAAGTGGTCACAACTTCTTCCTTGCCAACCTTACATGTATATATCACATTTGCTACGATCAAAGATACTGGAATTATCTTGCATTCACATGGTTGTAAGAGCCTATGTTACTCTTCCTCTACGTGCATATTTGAAAATTCTCAAGTGTTATCATTTATTTGATCTTTTTTATTCCAAACACTACAAAACAAGCTCAAAGGTGAAAATGAAATGGTAGTAAACATAACATTGGTAGTAAAATTGATAGTAAACATAATATTCAGTAGTAGGCATTGTCACTATCTAGACTCTACAATAGATGGTGAAGAATATTTCAAATCCAACATTACTTCACTTAGTAGCTAAGTGGACAGGTGGAGGTTCAATATGATGAGCAGGATGCATGAAGGAAAGACAATGGATGAATGAAAGCTACTCCATGTTATGAATGAACTCTTTCATTGACTGTCATATAGACTTTGAAGAAAAAATCTCACTTAAAGAGGTTGGCCATTTGCCCCCCCCCCCCCCCCCTCATGCCAGTAGACATTGCATCCCTCTCTGAGAGCTTCAATAATCCAATATCCGACCAAATTAGTGTCTCCTTTCCTAATTAATCTGCGTCTTAATATATTCTTGTTCCGACACCAGGAATTTGCATGAAATTTTTTCTGCCTGTGTTGCCTCACAAATGAAGTTAACATGTCCACATGTAAGATAACAGCACGTGTGGGTGCTAGCCATTCTTTTTGGGTGTAGCAATTGTGACCATAAATTAAAATACTAAATCACTGCCTCAGTCTCCTTCCTCGAACAGCATCCGGAAAGCAGCATGCAGGACTCCTTGTTTGAAACTGAATTCCTGGTTTGGAACACCAAGTCGGACTGTGTTTTACAGTTTTTCAGGCACACTTCAATTGCACCGTACTGCGAGGGAGTAGCAACTGCTTTGAGACAACATTGACAGAGAAAAAAGAAAGTCTCATGTTCCGCGCACTTTCTAAGTTACACACTCTCTCTCTCTCTCTTTTTCTTTGAACTTGGTGTACGGTAATGGTACTGGACAGTACTGGAGGTCCTGATCGGTCAGGCATACCACAGCCTCATATAACTTATTAATAGTATCTGTGTGATGAAAGCTTCCAGTGGGAGACACGTGGAAGGAAACAGAGCAAGGGTTGAATCTAGAATTGAACTTTGGGCGAGAGCAATTTACTAAGGTTATGAGGTCCATAAAGCGACCATCTAAGCATTGAAACTGAATTCTGGGGAGGTAAAACATCTTGAAATATTTTTCAGAAATATTTTGTTGAAAGACAAAAGCAAATGACATGTGGCTCAAGTTGTTTCGTATTTTTTGGAGCTTTGTGGAATTAGTTATGAAATTTTGAAGTTGAAATGCCATGGGCTCTAAAAGCGACCACCTCCTTGAATGTACAGATTTTGTACACTTTTGTACATCAAAGAAATGTACCTCTGTTTCATGTTTGGTTCAAAATGCCCAATTGGAGTTCAAACCTCCTACCTTATCCCCTGAAAAATGCAAACACCCTATTTGACTTCAATTTCTCCCCCCTCACCCCACATCGAGAGGCGTTGATCTTGCATCACAAATAACTCCTCAGCTCACCCAAAAGCCATTGATCCTCTAAAAAAACCCAAAGCCGTTGATGTTTGTCAAGTGGATGATTGATCTTGACTATCCAAAATGGATACAAAATATAGATACAAAATATGGGTATTGAATATTGGGTACAAAATAAGGATAAAAATACAAATATGGTTACATAATTTGACTAAAATATCTATGTAGAATGCACTAGGAACTAAGTTCCAAAAACACAAGTATGCAAGGGGTGGAGGGATGGTTCTAAAAATTATACATGTAAATTTAATTGAAAAGTGGCATTCTCTCACTATCCACTCAAAAGATTGCCACACGGCTTTGCCTTAATGTAGTTGATTGGAGAGGAAATTTTTGGTAGATAAAAATGGCAATTTTCATTGCATGTGGGAAACACAAACTTTCTAGTCTTTTTGTATAGGGGCTTTTCCTAAGAGGAGGGGATTTTGCTAAGAAAATCATCAATGAAGAGGGTGGAGTCAAAGAGGAGGCAAGTTGTTTTTGCATAATCGCGATGATGAGCGGGATTACTCAATGTAAACCACTTGGGCAGATGACTAGAACATGATTGGATGAAAAACGCATGATGCCCAATTATGCCGGCAAAATCGCGTCATCGAGAAAGGAACCCTGATTACGGTGCAGGATCCATGCATGAAATGAATTGGATGTTTCCCACAAGTGGTTCACTCAAGTCTACATTCATTATTGAAATTTAAAATTAACCCATTTGCATACTATTACCCTTAATAGAGACAACACACTATAACTCTTCCTTGAATGAGATTTTTGCAATATCCATAGGGAGGATTTGTAGTTGCACCCTACACCACATTACTCATATGCTTGCCAAAACAAAAAATACAAGGTAAATTATTTTGCAATTGTTATTTGAAGTTGCCCATCTTGCTTCAAAAAACTTCAAACAACATAACTTTTGATCTAGACTTGATTCGAAATAATTAAATCTATATTCCCGCAAAAGGGATAATTACATATCTACACATTGTCTCAATGTCTCAAAAAAGTCATTCAAACTCGACTTTGTAAATAATATCCAATTTTCTAACTGGTCATTCAACAACCACTTGATCTTTAGGGGGGTAAATAAATAGATTATAATATTATCATTACATTTTAAAATTATATATAGTATTAAATTAATAAAATTGATAGTATTTACTACGTCATTTTTTGAAATAGTAATACCATAGTAATATTTAACTTATTAATAAACCTAGTAAATTGCCAAAATTTAGAGTTTGCAAAACCTGACTTCTAGATTGTCACATTAATTATCTACCTAAAGTTGTAGCTTGCTTATGTTCATACTACACAAAACTCCTTGAATCACATTTTCACTAGTTTTGTAGGTCTTGATTACAAAGAATTATTGTATAGGACCATTCAAAACCAATCATGTTCCTAAAAGTGTGCCCTAATAAACCAATTTACTAATATATGATTAACAAACAACTCACTGTGAGTCCTCCTAATCAATAAAATTGCATATTTTTTGTACATCACTTTTATATATCTTTATAACAATCCACTTTATAAGCTTTATTGATTGAAAATTTTAAGAGGCCCTATATTGTAGAACGATCTTAGAAAGTTGTTGTCATTACTTCACAAAAAAAAATTAAGAATGAGGGGTCTAAACATGCTATTATTGATTTGATCATATATTTGTTTTCATTTGGTTGTGTAATTTTTGACTTTCATGTCACTATTCATATGACCACATAATAACAATTGTTCTAGTATAGTTAGTGCATTTATTTGAATGATGGGCACCAACTTGCTACTATTGTTGGTAACACATATTCCAATTTTCATTTGGCTTCATAAATTTTGAACTTTCAAAACACTTTAAGGTGAAATTATTCAAACCATCTTTGTACTCACTCCTAACAAGTAGACTACTATTAACCCTTAAGTGTTTTTGAATGTCTTTCAATACATCTATACATTTCTTAAGTGCAATATACACAACCTTGCAAGTGAATAGTTTATTGTTCACTTTTTTTAATATTTTTTGTTGAATGCATGCTAAAGTCTTCTATTGAGCTACACAATTTTTGGCTACATCAGACGTGTTAATAATTATGAAAATATTATGAAGCTTGAGGCTCCCTCATTTGGGGGCTTGCATACATACGCATTGTATTGAAGAACCCTAAAACTCAAAATCTCATTTAATCACGCGTAAGATGCTCTTGTCGCAGTCCCCATGTGCCAACAAAGCAACTATAACTGTAATAAACTGGCATACTCGCTCAAGACAAATGCAAACAGAGGGATGGATGAGTGTGTACATTGTGGAGGGATGGATGAGTGTGTACACTGTGGAAGATGTAAATGTATTTTTCTTGAAATACATTGTTGAGCGTGTTCGGCAACCTCTCATATCAACAATGGACATTACATTTTTTTTTTGTAAAATCATGAGAAATCAATGGCTATTGTATCTTCAATTTTATAATTTACATACCAAACAAATGCTTCATGGAAGTAGGAGAATAAGGGCCACGTATGAATTGAGAGGACACAATGTGTCCTCAAAACCACTTAGGGGTTAACCCAAAAAGGATGCCATGAACACTAAGTGTCTTATGAATGACAAGGAATTATCTTGTGTAGGAGAGAAGTGCAACTATTCATCCTTGGAATTTTGTGTACAAAGAGAAGAACCTCTACAGTAAGGTAAAACATCCCATTGCGGTTAGATGACCCATAGTGGTCATCTAATGATCTCATGATGATTTTTGAGACCATAATCAATGTCTAAACTAACACCTATGGAGTGATTAGTGACCTCATTAGGAGCACTCTACTTTTTGAGTGTATATCATTGTAGGAAGTGACTTTTCAAGGCCTTCCACATTAGAAATTATTATGACCACTTTAGATGATTAAGATGAGCATATTGGATACAATTTTTGTTGGTTATCAGGTAGCCTATTGGCTCTTTTGGGCAGATCACTTCAAAAATTCATGACAAATTCATAATTTGTCTGAAAAATATAATTTTGATTGCTCTTTCTATTTCTCGCACTTGTCTTTACGTGGAAAAAAAATTGAAAATTTTAGAAATGGCTTGAGGGCAAACTCCAAATTCTGACCATAATGGACTATTTTACCTTAGCTTGACTTTTGATGAGTGCTTCTGGATTTTTTTAATGCACATGATGTCACACAGTATTAAAATACATAATTTCTAGAAGCACCCACGCATCGTCTAGGTTTAATCCGTGTCCCCCAAAATGTCATTGAACCATTTCCATATATGCTTAATTGTCATTGAGTGAGTGTTGATTTATCTAGATTTTGGTTTTAGAACTAGCTATTGTATGATAGTTTGAGTGGCCTCCAGAGATTACACTTTGGAAATTAATAGAAAATACATGTTGTATTGGAAAATTTTATATTTAAGGTGTTTCCACCTTATACCGTTGTTTGATCTTTCCACATAGTAATTATAATAAATTTTCCTTACAAAATTATTAACACTAAAAATTGGAAATTATGCACAAGTATAGAAAACTAACCGATTGGATTTTGACTTTTTATAATCTTTGCAGATGATGTTCAAATGCCATACTTCAACTTCACCTAAGTTTAATTGCAATTTGTCTACATGTGACCAAGTAACCATACCTCACTCATATATAATTACGATTTTTAGAGAATTTTTCTCATTTTTATAGGTACTAAAATAAGAATGCCCATCCTTTTTTGGATGCATTTTAAACCATAGAGTATCCAAATTGGTGAAGAGTAGAAAGGTGATAAGATTGTTGAGTTGGTAGTTATTTTTGATGATCATTGGGTTCATTTATGGTATTATGAAGGTGGAGCTTTGCTTAGGGTTCTTTTATGGTACAACTATTTTCAGTTTAACCTTTTGCTTGGATAGTACTTTATATAATACCAACAATGTCTTTTACTAGAATACATCAAATGAATTTTGGATTCAACTAAGGCCTACTTTAAACAAGCCATTGCACAAAGCATGAACAATGACGCTGCGGCCAATACTCATCCTCCCAATATACTTACACACCATTAAGTTGTGGGTGTTGTTCAATTTGTGGATGTAGCTTCAAGCCTACCTATAGTCTTAACCCTAGAAGGGCCTGAAGACTCTTTGCGGCCGTATAGTATATTTTGAATACAGTGGTATTTGATCAGAAAAACATTGACCAAACACTTTTTTGGACAAAGTAAATTAATAATCATGATAGTACTCAAATAACAATGTATAACAATTCTTTTAAGAAAATCACAATTGAAGAGTTATAAGGCAAAATACAAGTTGTATACAGAAACCCCATGGTCCTTCTAGGGTTAATCCCCCATGCAAAACTTCTCTTTCACTAGAGAAGTTGGGAGTCACTCCTAGACAAGCCCCATATCTTCTCCATCTTTGTCCGTTGGGCTAGCTACACTAGTTGGTGACATGGCATGTTGAAGAAGTGGACAAATCCTAAGTTCAAGAGACTTCATTAGACAATGAAGCTATTTCACCCAATGACCTTCGATATTTTTTGGTCCAAGTGCTTGTCTCAACTAAGACTAAATTACACTTACATAATCATTCAATCTTCACCTTTGAAATAATTTATAGTGCTTCCAAGCTTCACGCAATGACTTCCTTCGGCTTCATGATAATTCATTATTCCTCCAAGCTTTACGCAACGCCTTCCTCTTGGCTTCACGAGCATTTACCTATGTACAAAGTATCCCTCAATGTTCTCTCCACCCCATCTCCATGCCATGGAACCTATTCCGACAATTTTAGGTCCAATTACATGTGAGAAAATTTGGTAAAGAATATGGTACATGTGTTCCTTGACACGGAATCCAAGACATGCACCCGGAGACCCAATCTACCATTCTGATTAGGATTCAGCAAGCATTCCAAAGATGCACCATGGATAACTACTGAGGGACAGACCCATATGAAGCAGCGGAAATTAGGCATGGAGCCGACCCCGAGAATCGGGGGTTCTCATCATTACATCATTGCAACTAGCAAAGAGTATCCTCTGCGATTCTGCATTGACTCTAATGGTATGTTCGCACTTGATATTAGAGGTGATGTTTGCAATGTGAATTAAATCCAAAAGTAGGTCTAAATTCATTTCTAAGACCCTCAATAGCAATAGTCTTTAACATGGAGTGTGAACATATCTTAAGTTACCTTGCATTCTCCAACATAACTTATTAGCGACTAATGTGCGTTGTGCCGTTGCCACAGTCAAAATGAAAGTAAAATCAATTTTCTAATTTTTGAAATCATAAAAACTTTGAAATTCAATAACTTTCATCCCATAGGTTGGAACGTCACAAAACCAAGCCCGTGCACCCCTCCTCGCCAAGAGCTTTCCGACGGTACTAAGCACACCACCGGCAGACGCACGGTCCGAGAGATTTCAACGTAACAAACAAAACAAAACAAACAAACAAACAACCTTAACTTAAAAGAGACTAGTGTGCCCTGTGCCATTGCCACAGGCAAAATTAAAGTAAAAGTAATTTTCTATTTTTAAACCAAAAATAACTCAAAAATCAATAACTTTCACCCCGTAGGTCGGAACGCCACGAAACCAAGTCTGTGCACCCCTCTTCACCGAGAGCTTTCCAACGGTACCAAGCATGCCACCGGGGGACGCACGATCCGGGAGATCTCAACGTAACAAACAAACAAACAAACAAAACAAAACAAAACAAAACAAACTAATGTAAATAATAGATCTCAACGTAACAAACAAAACAAAACAAACAAGGATAGATGTTGTTTACTATTATCCTCATGCCCCCATGCGCACGGGTGGGAAATAACTGCCCCCCTTGCTTGGCTCCGAAGGAAAACACATAATTACATGACAGAGTTTGCAAATTATGATTTCATATTTGCAATCAGAGGCCCCGATTGAGGCAAGAGGGATGCACAAGGTAAATTAATCAAGCCCAAAATAGTTTCTTTTTAAAAAAATTTACTTGCACCCTTGTAATTATTTGGAGTGGCCGAGTGAGGGGGCCAGTCCCCCGCTACACCCAGGCCAGAAAGAACTGTCCCCCTTGCTCGTCCCCAAGGGAAAACATTGAATTTATTTTTATTTTTCATGCATGGTAGAATTTGCAAATTTTGAATACATGTATGCAATCAAGACCCCAAATAAACTAGGGGAGGTGTAGGAGATCATTTTTCCAAGCACAAAATAGGTGGTCTTTTTTTTTACCTCCACCTGTGGAATAAGTTGGAGGGGCAAGTAAGGGGGGCAGTTCACCCTAATCACGCCTGGGCTGTATAAAATTTAACCTCATTTTTCATAATTAAAACATCAAATTGAATTTTATGTGATTTTAAAATAAATTTCTTGTAAAACTTATAGTATTTACAAACTTGCCTAAATAATATGCTTCATGTTTCGTAATGTAAAGTAGTTGCAACACAACTATGTAAATGTAATTTATTTCATAAATCATATACAAAAATTAGATAGTTTGAAAGTTAAAATTAAATGTATATGGAATAATGGTAAAATAAAGGAAATATGTACGACTATTTTAGTTAATTTTGAATCTAGTTTGCATTTCTCTATTATAATTTAATACATAAAATATTTGGGATCCTAGATGGCTAGGGAGATAAGAACCTTCTATTGCTCTTATTTCCACCTTGTATATGATGAACATTTTGGCATAGAAGTGCTAAAATTGGATTCTTATGTCAAATTTTGAAAAGTTCACATCACCTATATAATATTTTTCATCAATGTTTGTACAAAAAATTGTAAAACCAGGCAATGGTCCTCCCTATGCTGGAAAGGTATTATGCCTCTCTTGATGCTTAAGAGGGACCTATCACTTAACCCCTAAAGGACCAAATGACTGTTGAACGTACGCAAGTAATCTTGTGTGTGTGTGTATGAAGTCATTTTTTAATGGATGTTCTTCAAATTTTGATTCGAGGTTTGAACATATACCCCATAAAAGAAAATATAATTTTTTTTTCGATCGGGTGCCCAATTCAAAAGTTATGCTGCCCTAAATTTTTCAGGAAGCTTGGGTAGCTCTGAGCAGCATATGCAAAACTAATCCTTTAGGGCTGAAATTTGGCAATTGTGTAATTCACATGATCAAATATGCAAATGTAAAAAAACTAACTAACCATGTATAGTGTAAAAATCTCCCCCTATGAGGTTTTGAAGTTTGTTGGCCCTGTCTAGCAAGCTCAAAGAATTTTTTTTCTAGCTTCAAACGTTATCATCTTTCAATCAGTGCACTCAAAATTTCTGAAATTTTTTCCACACATTTTCACATTAGTCTAGAATAAATTTGTACGGTTGAATTTTGAAAAAATCAACTTTTTCTTTTTCTTTTTCTTTTTTCTCATTGCCCTAAAAAGTGGCAGTTTTTCACAATTTGTGAAAAAACCAGCCGCTGCCTTGTTGGTAAACTATGTCATATAATCATGCCATGGGAATCCAATCACAAGGTGGCATGTACCCTTATTTTTGACCTAAAAACTTACCACATCCCCTATCTGACCCTCAAGTAAGGTAATATTGTGAGAAGTTTATTTTTATACTTTACTTACATTGGAATGTGAAATGTGCACGTCTTCCCATGAGATACGTATGTATTTGGTGCTCTGTTAGCATGATTCTCAATCATAACTGGCCCTACATTTCCGGAGAAAGAATTGCCAAACTATTCAACCTTCTGTAAGTTAATAATAACCCTGCTGACCTGGCCTGATGTGACCAAAATGGCCCCGGGGAATTATTCATTCTATTTTTGGTGATAGCTGAGGCAATGGAGCAGTTTCCACTTCAATCGTAGTTTGGCACAGCATTGGGGATTTTTTTTGAGTTTTACCGGCTAATTTTCTTCACTTCTCAAATTGAACCGTTTTTTGAATTATAGAGATGGGTTATTTTTCTCTATTTATACTCGTAGGTTTTTTTTGCTAGTTTTTTTTGCCGATGTTTTCAAATTGCAAACTGATTCATTTCCAATTCTGCTAGCTAACTTTGAACTAGCCACTGTTTTTTCTTGAACATTGGTTTGGCAAGGCCTATAAGTTACCATGTAAGAGCATCCCCACTTGTCTTGTAAAATGGATGACTTGTTGCCACCGGCTTGCAAAATGGGGTATGTTTGCAAGCCTGCAAATGACCTTCAAAATAACTTTAGACAAAACTTGCAACAACTTCTGCAAGTTCTAGTACCTATGGAGTCAACGGTGCTAGTGTGTAAGCATGGAAATGCCATCATGTGAGCCTTGAGCATATGTATAAGCAGATATATTACAATCATAGAAGGTGCTCATTACATAAACACCTATTATATAAGTATCTATAACATTGTTACACTATACTCATAGAAGGTTTCTATTATATAGACACCTATAAGGCTATAACATAGGTGTATAGTCTTCTAGGCTCATAGGCTTACACTTTTGGACTCACATAATAGCACCCCTCCCTACATAGTTCAATTGTTTTTACCTCTATGAGTGGATCGATTGTTTTTACCTTTGTAAGGTAGTGGGTCTATTGATGGAGTGGATTGATTTGAATTGTTTTCACCTCTGTGATTGAGTGGATGATTTGAATTGAAATTGGTTCTTTTCAATTATATATAAGTGCAAAGCTTTGAATCATTCTATTTTGATTGATGAGATGAAAGTTATGAGGAGTTTAAGTTTGAATGTGGGTAGGTATGGAGTCTTTGAAAACCATCCCAACCAACAAACTTAAACTCCTCATAACTTTCATCTCATCAATCAAAGTGGAATGATTCAAAGCTTTGCACTTATATAAAATTGGAAAGAACCAATTTCAATTTTATATTTTTTCAAAAAATGTTTTTTCAAGAAGTTTTTTGGGCTACCCGATCTGCCCGCCAAAAGTTGAAATTACATATCATGTAATAACTTTTTAACCATGTAGTCAAAAGTTATGGAAATTGACGCGCCTTAAAGATACTCCTCGGCCACTTGTGTAGTGAAATTTTCAAAGAAAAAAAAAATCCATCCATAGTGAGCTGCCCAAAATTGCTATGTTGCCAAAAAACGGTGTTTGGACCTTTAGGGGTTAATATAGTAGGATTATTTTCATAATAACAACAAAAGATGTAACAAGGCATCAACTCCTTTGCATGTTTAAAATCTCTCTTCCTATATATGATTATATACTAACTATTGTGATTGATTTGGTAGGCAACTTCATTTTTGTGGATGCGATTCCACTATGAGGATATAAATGTGCTACATTTATCTACTTGTGGATTATTCAATGACTTTTGGAAAAAAATATTCAAAGATTTTCAAACAATAACATTAAGAGATATCCCAATTTTTTGCAAACGCCTCATGATGTTTTGCATTATCTCCTAATGACCATTTTTTTTTCTGTTATTGTTTATAAAACCTTAAAAATTCTAGAAGTAATTAAATATGAAATAAATGTTCCATTAAATTTTTGTACCTTTTAGGATGAGGAAGTGAAACACAAGGGACAATCTTCGAATAACTCTAATAAGTCATTCGTAACTTCAATTTTTGTAAATGAGTTGATTGGATTGAAAGCTTGGATCATGCAAATAGCAAGGGTGGCTTTGAGGCATGCCTTTCCTTCCATGGTCAGGCAACGAGCAGACTGTACACCTAGTATGGTCAAGTAGTCCCTTTTCACAAATTTATTTGAGGATGAATAGTTGCACTTCTGTCCTATACAAAAAGATTCTTTGTCGTCCATCAAACACACAACGTATGCCTCGATGTTTACGGGTTAAAAATGCTTTACCAATACCTCTTGAATTCATGTTTTTTCTTCTTCCATATACTAATTTTAGTGGGATTGGCACAAAATGCATCAAGTCTAGGTTTTTGGTGTTCAGTTTACGCAAACGACTAGTGTAGGAGGTGGGGGAAACCATGCAAATTTTTTGTGACCTTCAGCATAACATTGCATAATCCGACAATGGTCCTTCCTATGCTTGGAAGGTATTATATACTTTACTAAATCCTTGGAAGGAACTTGTGAGTTAATTCAAGGACTGGGGATGGCTAGCTTTGAGCCATCAATAAGACAATTTTGTTTGCTTTAGGGCACAACCTTCCCTCTTTCAAGGACGCAAACGAGACCCATGCCTCATTGGTAAACAATGTTACGGAAGTCATCGACTTGCAATTTGTTCACAATAGGAACAAACGTCCTCGTGCAAATCCTGACCCCGATATTTTTACACCACCACAAGTTTACCCCCAAATCGGACACATTGCACCCCTGCACATAGCAGTCATGATACCATATCATTTCAGCAGAGTTTCGCAATTCCCACTAACCATGTCTATGCCATCCACCCCCCCCAAAAAAACTTCTTTTCAAGATGCGCGTTGAATTTAAAAAAATGAGTTGGCATCCAGGAAGCCTCAAACATGTCCACTTTAATTGAAGACCCACCACTTTTGCAAGGAGATATATTCACAGATAAAGACTTGGCTAAAGGAATTATACCMGTACGACGAATGCTGTAACAACACTTGGCAATGCCCACCCCCACAAACATGAATACCACGGCCAGTACACTTATGTACAACAAGTAAGCTTKAASTTAAGCTAGAGTAAACKYAAGTTAAGCTTACTCATTCAAACTTAAAAGAAAAAAACTAAAAAAAATCCAYAGAGTTTTGCAAATGYCCATGGGAACAAAAGTTYGGGGTTCCCATCAGAAATCTCCGCMTCGTGAACATGGGAACGAAATCTAGRGRTTGGGAAGATGAGGGGGAATCATGTTGTATTTATGGTAGCCTGCGCCTTCGTTTCGGACCACACTCATTCATCCCATCCGAGCCTTCAGTTGCGAGCCCTTCCCAGCTTTGCTTCATCTCAGTTGTCATTTGCAAATTTTCCCTTTCCCATAGCTGCCAGCCTGCTTCTCCTGCATTCACGGCTGACACATTCATTGTTACTGTAGAGAGAGCTTGTAACAGTGCGCTTCAAAGTTCAAACAAGTCAATCCTCGCCTGGATTGGAATCCGGAGCACTGYGAACGGAGTGTTCATCAACGAGCTGCAGAACTGGTTGTTCAGTTGTCGCCGGATTTTTCTGCTGACATGCCCTTGGTAAATGTCTTAACTAATACCAGCTATGTGCATTGGTTGTGAGTCGAACGATCCAGGGTTACTCAGGTCGAGTGAGGAGGAAGAGTCTTGAGAGAGTTTTCAAAGAAATTTGATTCACTTTAATTATTTCTATGGAAGAGAATTTGTGAAGATAGAGGAGAGGGAGTGTGGTGCCGGGAGCTTAGGGATTGYATCCCTCCGGGTTCGCCGCGCGCGCTCCTTGCTTCTAGGAGTGGTGCCGGTAGGGCGGTTGGTTGGGAAGCTCAAGGGGTTGAAGAGTCGTCTACTGTGCTGACGTATGGCCGTTTATGTGGAAATTCGACATAAACTCAAGATTGGCTTTTCTGTAGGTCCTAGGCAAGTTGGCTGGTATAGCTTGTTTTCGTGACTCGCTTCGTGTATTCATTCCTTGTGGTCCCCATATCCCTCAGGTGCCTTCGCACAACACGCCTTGAGAGGAAATGGCCTAAAAGCTTATATGACCTCAAGGCGAACATCTGTAGACGCCATTAGTTTCTATCGCCTCTTGCTAGRTTGCTTGATTCTTTCTTCCTACCGTCGAGAAATATATATCCGACAGCGTTTTTGATCGAGTTCAGGCTCTCTGTTTCTTGTTGAGGCAACCTTCTTGGTTTTCTGTATCCTTTKGAAAAGCTTCGGATGCATTGTAAGCTTGAGCTTATGTCTTTCCAATTGGAAACGCTAGATGAGAATGAGCTTATAAGCTCTGTATCTCTGTTCCCTACTCGAGCACTGTCTTAACATCTTGAATTCTCTCGTTTGGCTGTGCTTCAGTCATAGTTTCTGCCGAAAACGAGTTCCTGCGTGCAGACTGGACCAACGCTCTTCGACTTAGCACCTGCTGAAATTTCCTCTTTCAGGTTGTGATTCTTTCTTTTCGACAAGAGCATCGGACGAGCAATTTCGTACGTTCTTTTAAGCGGTTTTCGCACAATCGATCCCGAAGTARGGCACTGTGAGATATTTTTACTCCCGATCACAACAATGGCTCCATCAAAGAAGCTTACCAAATTCTTGAAGAAGGTGCTCCAAATCTCACCCATGAGCCAGAAGCCATCTTTCTCTCGGCACTCTAGCGAGACGTCGAACTCGTTTGATTCCTCTTCTCTCGGAATCAACTCAGGGCGCTCATGGGGAAGCATGGCGGATCTCCATAGCTACGACAGCGACACGGACTCCTCATGTGCTCCCGCTGATGTTCCAAGTGGTTGCCTTGCGGTTTATGTCGGGACGGAGCGGCAGAGGTTCGTCATTTCGACTTCTTATCTTACGAACAAAGTCTTYCGGGCGTTGTTAGCGAGGTCCGAAGAAGAGTTTGGTTTCTGCTGTGACGGAGGCCTGCGCATCGCTTGTACTCCTTGTGTTTTCGAGCACCTGCTGTGGTGGCTGCAAGGTGCTACCTCGGAGTTTGTGGATGACATTGAGATCGCTGTGCATGATGATAGCTCTGATTAGAACAACAATGTGTCTCAAGCTAGAACTTAGGAGTAAGTAGGCGTTCACTCTTGAAGCACACTGCACGCCTGACTGCATCTTTTGGGGAGATAAAAGCCTCTTTGACCCCGTCGAGGGGGTTTCAGGATGTTTGCTCCCGGAGACTCAGTAGGGYAGAAAGGAAGAAACATTCCGCTTGGCTCTTGCAGTATGTACCACAGTCAGACAGTGAAGGAAAAAACAGGAAGCGTACTTAGGAACTTTTTGCAGGCGTGATTCTGTTAAGGACTTGGCTGATCCATCACCAACGTTGCTGAGAACCAGTTGGAGCCGACGACGTTGAAACGAGAGCCACGGTTCATTGAGCGTTTGTTCTTCCTCGTTCCATCCATTGTATTTGTGTTTGCYCGTTCCTTGAGCGTGGCCCCTGCTGCTCTTGTTTTGTTCCTGAACGAGCTTGCTTCCGAGCTTGCTTTACCCACCGGGAATTTGGTCGAGGGACTCGCAAACTGGTTCGAAACGGCAACTCAATTTTGTTTCTGAACACAGACTTCTGGAGATGGACTTCTTTACAGCGAGCGCATTTCCTTCGGAATTTTTTGTTTTTTCAACAAAGTAGCTCTTCTGCTTTAYAATAGAATAGAATCGAACACTAGCTGCAGAGTGTTAAGAATTCCGGATGGAYTCGGCGCTTTCTATCGCCGTGCTTCCCAATTTTGATAGAGACAATGATGAAGATACTTAGTTGCAATGGGGATTTAGTCCCTTTCTCTACACAGGAAAGGACAATCCTTGCTAGAAATTTTTAAATTTCAAGTGCATGATGGACCCTCATCCAAGGGGTATGCCTTGTTGCATGTTTTTTGCAGACTTTGTCTGTATCTCATGAAAGGAATTGCTACTTAGATAGTAGCACAAACYGTTCACTCCCAACTTTGGGATTTACTTCAGTCTCCTGCACATACTCTTGATGCTTCTGGATGGTGTTGTTCTGTGTGTATGAAATCTTGTTTCTGGGCAACTAGAAGCTTGATCATTTCTAACGATCCTTTTGGTTTTTGTTTTCAGTTCTCACTTCTCAGTTTTAGATTTCAACTTATCTTATTGTTCTTGGTGAACTAGACCTTTTTTAAGTGTACTCGTTCATAGCTCTCTCCTGTCACATTCGTCTTGGATTAAAAATGGAAGTCTACAGTTGTAACCCCATCCCCTTCCCGGTGGCTCAAAGAGTTGTGGATCTCCAAGATCTGACACTCCCAATTTAGTCTGAGAGGGTAGGATTATGTTTGATAACTCTCTTGGGTCTAGCCTGATTGTCTAATTCATTATTTCTTGCATCTTTGTAGCGTATGATCATTACATCTAAGACCCGTTTTGAGACAGTTTATTGATGCAGTAATATGAACGATATTCAAAGGAATTCTTTTTAGTCTTGCTGCTTTTACAATTTGAAGGATCATGTAGTTTCATTTTGCATATTGTGTCTGCCCTGCACCGCCGGACTGGTCACAATGGAAATCTTCCTTTTGTGGTACCGTGAGCACTTATTGGAGGTCAAACAACTATACAAGACCTCCCCTTCTCACACAAAATTAGAAATTGGAGGTCAAACTACTATGCAAGACCTCCCCTTCCCACACAAAATTAGAAATTGGAGGTCAAACAACTATGCAAGACCTCCCCTTCCCACACAAAATTAGAAGAATGAACATTTGCACGTCTATCTTATGTAAAAGCTTTTGGAGTACCATGTGAATCATTTGCTTAAAAAAACACCCACAAGCACTTATTGGAGGTCAAACTACTATGCAAGACCTCCTCATTTCACAAAAAACGAGGAGGACGAACATTTGCACTTCTATTTACATAGACAGAAGCATTCTCTAATAATCATCCATGGGACAATTAGTGTCCGGCGATGTTAGAGCAACCCCACCAGTGAGTACCCTACCCCTGAAAATTTAGGGACAGGACCTCAAATAGAGATAGGGATACAGAACCTTCACCGGGTGATTGCAAGAAACACTTGTCGATTTTGTTACGTTTGGCTGATTTTTTCGGGAGTACTTTAAAATTAGAAAATTAATTTTAAATCTTTTTTTAAAATATGACTAATGTATATACCTTTAAAAAAAACATACTCTAGGAAGGAAAAGTGTAGGAAAATTCTCTGAGTAGGAGAACTTGAAAAGTGCCAAGTCTCAAGAAAATACATACTTTGATATTTTAATTAGTAAAAAATAGGATAAAATTTTCAAAAATAAAATAAAAATTGTCCATTTGAAACAAATTTATGTGGATGTCTAGTCATAAAAAAAATCCACCAAAATCATTTTTCATTATTAAAAAATTCATTGCAAATGGTGCTCACTTTAGGCCAATTTTAGAACTCACTTGCAATAGGCAATCAAAAATCCCTCTCCTGGAAAGTTGTATTTCCATATTATAAAGCACCCCACAAAGTTTCATAACCTAACTTTTCAAAAAAGGTACTTGATAGTAATAAAAACCACCAAAACTGCAAGTGTGTCATATTATCAAAATTCAGTTTTGGTCACTTAAGTAATTTTATTAAAATTGAAAAAATTCATGTTTATTTTCCATACCATCAAAAAGCTTGCTTCCAAATTTTCTTGCTCTTTTGAGCATTTTTACAAAAGTTAGAGACAAAAACAACTTCCACACGCAACGTGTGACGCAAAATAGTACAAAATGTTTCTTGCAATCACCCCACTGCACCAAACTTTTCCACGTTCTATACCCTAAATTTTACAGAACTCGCAAAAAGTTGCGCCCCAATTCTGTATCGCAAGCCTCATTTGGAGAACTTGTCAGGTCTCATCTGTATACGAGGTCCCAAAACAAAGTAGAGAAAGGGATACGGAACAGCTGATGGGGATGCTCTTACAGGGGTTAAGATGGGAAGCATGTCAGAATGTTTCGGAGTCCTAGAGAGGCATCTGCTGCCATCCACTTTCGGTGTGGTCAAAATGCATTCTTTCAGAGAACCACCGTGAAAGGCTCACATGCGGTAGTTGAAGTAGAAATCGGTCATTTCTGGCTGCAGAGAAACGAAGCAAGATCACACACTCTTCATTCCGGAAACGGTTGCAAGTACAGTACTGTACAGTGTCTGCAAGGACAGCACAGTGTCTGTAATCTGACAATCGTACTTTAGGACTACGTGGGGGAGGCTTGCATTGAACTGAGGCTAAGGTATGACTCTCTCAGTGTGCGTCTCTCGCTCTCTCTCTCTCCCGGCCTTCCAGTGTCTTTTCATGCTGATGACAGCATTTTTGTCGCAGGTTTCCCTAATTGACTCCTTCTCACTGACGTGAACAACTGCAAAAAAAGATCACGCATTGGGTCACAAGACACAGATTTGATCAGAGCAAGMCACTGCCATTCCTGAGATCAGGACACGGACTCCTCCTGTGGCCCGCCATCATTATCGGAGGACACTGGCTTCTTTTGGAGCGATTTTTAACATCCTTACGGACTAAGAAGAATATAAAGACAATCTTGAATGTTCAACGTTTCACTTTCTAGATTATCAAATGGCTCACATTGAATCCTGAAGGAGGAGGAGGAGGAGGATTTTTATGATCAGCCAACAAGGTTGCGTATCGAATCAAGGCTTTTGAGATTATGTGACAAATGCTTTCGTATGAATGAATGACAATTCTTTGGGAGCTTCCTGACTACAGCCACACATGTGACAATCACAAATCCGACACTCATCTCATGAGAGTCGTGACGCAGAGGTTGCAAGTCTGCTACGTTTTCTGAATTGGGACAATTCGGCATGTTTCTGTGTCTCTGTGCAGAGTACGTGGGTCATGCTTCATTGACAACAATCTGCAAATGGGAAAATAAGTTGAACAGTTGCAGAGGTGTGGGGTTTTCGGATGTGTGAATTGTGCGTTGCAGATTGGGATGCAGTTCACAGGTGCCGGATGCATTATTGACATGTTCTGGTGTCACTGGCAGCAAGTCAGAGGAGGTGATTGTGAAAGGATAGACATGCATGGTCTCGATTATGTTGCAAGAGCCCATGACTGTGTCGTCTTGCTTTGGCAATTGAATAATTGTTGTGGGAATTAAAAGGACACTTTAGGGCTTACCAAGTTTGATTGCACCAAAGGAAGTCAACAAATCCAGAACTTTAACTTAACATACTGCTCGAGGATAAAACTATAAGCATTAAGCAACCTGTTCTGGAGGGAGAAAAGTGTGAACTTGAGATGGAATAATAAGTTGCTGCGTTTCGTACACTGCTTATCAAACTATCTACTGTGGATTATCAAGCWATCTTCMGCAGATCTAGTTGACTGATGAAGTGGGTTTCTTGAAGCAAGAGTTGAACACAGCCTTCAGTTCAATTTTTTTTTAAAATCAGGAATTCTAAATATGACTCTATTGTAACCTCTTTAGTTTGAGGTTTCTAGTTTTAGAAACCACTTACCAGCATTCTTCCGTGAAGGTGGCGGAATTGGACCACAGAATTCAACAAGACCAATCGATAAGCAGATATTCTCGCCTCATCAATTATGCACAGAAACTAGTAATGATGGAGGATTATTTTATAAGATTGTATTACCACCAAGCCAGGGACAACGYGAASGAAGGTGCWTAGACATTCCTACAGTACSAAGCAGCGACCCCAGACTCTTGCCACTTTTTGGAGCCTAATTGACCGAGAATAATACAACGTTGCTGCAGTGGAAAAAAGCGCACTGCAAATCAATTCTCCATTTTTGAATGAAATGGCCCGTGGGTTGAAAGAGGACCTGGCACACTAATCAGTGAAGAAACTATAGCAAAAGGAAATGAGACAAAGGTCGTGTGAACAACAGTTGATCAGAAGTGGCAGTCACAAGATCTTGTTTAGTTGCTTTTCCGAATGGGTAAGCCGTAAGAATAACGAAATCCAAGATGCCCTTGAAATGCCAAGAATCAAATGGATACAGAAGAAGTAGCTCACAAAAATGAAATAAAACTCTGACAAGCGCTATCAGAACCCCAACGAAGTGGTTCTACTGCAAGTCATTCTGACCTCTGAAATATAAAGCGAGGCCACTGTTGAAACTACACTAACAAAGGGGAAAAAAAATTCGTCATCATCTTGGATAAAATTGCACATGCGTAAGCCTGCCAATTAAACAAGCCTCATGCAGGCCTTGGTCATACACCTAGTAGGCATAGTAGCCCGCGAGTTCATCGATCTCCATGCTGGAGAGTGAAGGATCGTTGGTCTCAATGAGATACAGTAGATGCTCAAAGAAGACCACTTCACACGCAATCTCCAACCCTCCCTTGTGCTCGTACCCATACTCCTCGGCCGACTTGTTCAGCAACGCCTTGAAAACCGGGTAGCTCAAGTACTTGGCCTTGATGACAAACCGGCACCGCTCCTCGCCCACATACACCACCAGGTACCCTTCAGGAACGTCGTCAGGGGCCGAGTCGTCACTCTCGTCGTCGGAATCACAAAGATCCGCCACTGCCAAACGGCCAGACCTGCTGAAGGCACATCCGTTTCTTACGGAGCCACCATTCTGATGCCTGACCGAGCCTCCAGTTTTAGGCRACTTCGCATCGTGGTGCTGRCTCACACTCTGGTAAGTCAAGCTGGAGCTGGAGAGGCTCTTCTGAATCTTGTGCAGAGCTTTCTGCATTTTGTTCGGCATGGTGGCGAGTGAACTTGAAAAAGAATAGTCTCAAAACACACGCCTCAGTCAAGTGAGGGAACACTACAGAATACTGTGATGAGGAGCACTTCCGTACGAGTGAGGGGAGGGAATTGCACAGGCTATTGAGAGCATAGCTCCTCCGGAAGCCAACGTTCGTGAAATCCAACGTTGCGGATGAAGATGTGCTGTTGGTGCTGGGCCTTCATGGAGGAATRCAGTGCAGCTGGACTTGTAATAATGTGTCTGGTTATGTCACCATCAAGGGGTCTGCCAAGAGAGAAGAAAATATCAGTAATGCAAGAAATTACAAAGATGGACATATGTGTGACCACAAATGAGGTTTTAAGCTTTAAAAAATTATTCACTACATTCTTCTAAGGGTGGTGGACTCCACTAGATGTCGCAAGAGAAGGAAACTATTATACGTAAAGAGCGTCTATGTCGATTTCTTATAACGATCGTAATCTTAAACGACACATGAAACGGCGCAGCCAGGTGCTTTGGCAAACTGTCTCGCAAACACAGTTGTATTCTGCCACACCCTGTGTACGAAACCTGATGGTATTGCGAAAGACAGAGAAACACTGATCCCCTGATATTGTTCCAGGAGTGAGGCGGAAATACGGAACAAAGCGTATCTTTGCAAAACCTTCCAATTCCTATTATTCCAATACGCTTTCAGATCTCTTCATTTTGCGTGATTCGAAATCAGTGATGTCTAATCACAGCGAACCAAATCAATAAAAAAAGAACAGCATTCGTCAACAATAGCAGATTACTACTCTCAAATCGCGAGATATAACTCTTCATAACATGTGTGATCGCCCAATACATTGGAATTCGCAGACCCTGTACTCTAYCACACCACAAGAACAATGCAAATCTCTTCTACGATTCAAGAAATGATCTGTAACTCCTGCAATTCATTTCGCCATAAAACCAAACCAGACTCTCATTACAAAAAAGAGAATCGCAACACACATCTCACCTGAAGTTTTTGCAACTGTTGTCCACTGCAACAGAACCGTCAACCTCTCCAACTGCAATTCCAAGCTCCAAGATTCTCACGAAACCGCCCGACACGGGAAACGAAGCACCAAGCGAAGTCACATCAAACGGTTCAGACCCCCGCCCGGGGCCTCCGCCTCTGCCGTAAAAACGCTCAGATCCTCTCAGACGCAACCACGGCGGCGCCGCAACTCAATCAACGACACGACTACGACTCAACTTCGGCTCCCACAAACCCCCAAGAAAGAACACCAAAAATAAAAACGCGACACCCCTCCCTCGCTTTTCCAAGTTCTCCCCTCCCCGACTGCCTCCTACAAAACCTGAGCTCGCACACAAACAACGTCAACGGATTGTGGCCTATTTAACCCCTAAAGGACCAAGGCCTTTATTTTGTTAAAAACACTCAAAATTTCCATTTCTATAGCAAAGAGTGAAAAGCATTGGAAGTTTTTTTTGCACATCTAACTATAGGATCTTACACCTCACTAGTTTGAGGATGTGTGAAAAAAAATTTAGAATGACGGAAAATCTAGTTTATTAATATCACAAAGGTGGAATTAAAATGCAATCATTCCAATGGTGAGATTGCTCTAGCATTCAAACTAAACCATGTGGACCTTTTTCTTTCTTAAAATTGTAAAAATTGCATTCAAAAATAAATCCTACAAGTTATTTTTTCAAGTAGATGCTCGAATTGCCTGAAAAAATAAGATTTTCCGTAACTTTCTCATAACAAATCCAAATGGAATGAATCAATGCTTTCAATGTAGACAAAAATATAAAGTATGAGAGAGAGAAAAAATTTAATTCAAATTTTTGAAGCTTTATTTTGCTGCCCCTTCTCCCTTGTGTTAAGTTCTTTTGGGCATAACTTTTGTTCCTGGACAGTGATTAAAAAAAATATATATTCCCATGAAGCTAATTAGTTTTCTATCTTCAAAAAAGTTTTAAAAAATCAGGACAAAAATTTAGACTGTAGTTACATGCCCAAAATCTACCTTGTCCTTCGAAGGGACAAATGGTCCTTTAGGGGTTAACCCCTAAAATTCCTTGACTATGTTCTCACCAAAAATGCTTCAAAACTGCCATTTCTAGTACAAGTACCAAATGTGTGAAAAATATCATATTTCAAAACATGTAACCATAGGATCTTGTAGTACTCTAGTTTGCGAATATGTGGAAAAAATTTCAGAAATTTCCACCATGTAGATTGTAAGATATTAGCATTTGAAGTGGCAAAAATCCTTTTTTTAGCCCCGCTAAAAACCGGGCAGCTGCACTTCACAAGGTCATATCATTAGGAAAATATGTCCAAAATGGTTGTGCTTCTTTAAATTCATTCTTCTGGGCAAGTTGGCTACATACATGAAAATTTTCAGATCATTTGGAGTTGTAAAACATATAGGAAAAAAATAGTAAGTAGAAAGAAGTAGAGAATGATTCAAAATACTAAATTGTWAATAAATTAGTTATAAAATTAAAAAAACTCCAATCCAAATGGTTCAATTGTTGTAATAAACAATCTACATCTAATAGCATTATTTTTTTTCAAAAATATTGAAATTTTTAGTAAAATAAAGGACTTCAAAGTTTTTTTGGTGTAGGGATTGAATAACTGCCCGCAAACTAAAAAGCCTCATAACTTTCATCTCAACTATTGAAATGCAATGATTCAAAGCTTTCTGAGTACATATAAATCTGAAGAACAAGTTTCAAATTTTTATTTCTTACAAAAGTGATTTTTTTAGATTTGCCCAGACTGCCGAGTTGAGAAACAAACAACATATTGTGCAATAACTTTTGACTCATATTTTCGAATGTCATGAAATTTGTGCATATGAAAGATATTCCTCGTCCCCACATTCTGTTGAAATTTCAGCCCAAAATATGCAAATCTCTAGTCACACTTACCTGCCCAAAAATCTATGTTGCCAAAAAACGCATGTTGGTCCTTTAGGGGTTAAGGAATCAAAATAATTTGTAGAATATGTTGGAGGACACACATGTTTTTTCATAGAGAATCAAATGCTTGTACAGAAAATGAATGTGAAAACATATTTTCCAACTCAAAATGTAATGTCTGTTAGGCAGCAAAGTGAGTTAGCAAAGTGTTTCAATCAAGTGGAATTCAAAGAATTGACTATGAATTCATTAGCAAAATAATTTAATTGATGATGACTACAAAATTTAATCCAATACATTTACTTCATATAATAATGCATGTATTTCCGTCTACCACAAAACGGGTTTATTGCCGTCCAATGAGGGCGTGCATACTAATTCCAAGTAGGAAGATCTTGACCTTGAGAAGGTCAAAATAACTCCATGATTTCTCCATGTAATTTCCATCTTTTCTCAATATTATAGTAGGAGCACTTATATCCTTTTTTGAAGTTAATCCTTTAACATATGAATTTTCTTTTGTGGTGTGTGTGAATAAAAATATATTATCTTATTTTCCTTCAATTTCATCAAATTGGCCATAAAAAAAGGGCATTTGTTAAAGATTGAACGTAAAATTATTTGAACAAAAGATGGGCTTGAAATACTTTGTTCATCACGTAGAATATGGATGTTTAAGCACTTAAGAGTTAAAATAACTCCCTTGGTGTGAATGCACCCTAGAGTTTGAAAATCCCTTAACCCCTAAAAGCCCGGCATGTGTTTTTTGGCTACATAGCAATTTTGGGCAGGTACATGTGGCTGGAGATTTTCATATTTTTTGGCCCCAATTTTTAATAGAAGGTGGGGCAAGGAATATCTTTCATATGCACCAAATTTCATGATATTTGGAAATAAGAGTAAAAAGTTATGGCCCAATATGTTATTTTCTTTCGTAAATGGGTAGTCCGGACAAATTAGAAAAATCACTTTAATCAGAAAAAAAAATTGATATTGATTTTCTAGAGTTATATATACATGGAAAGTTTTGAATCATTCCATTTTGACCAATGAGTCAAAACTTATGAGGGTTTTTTGTTTGTAGGGCAGTTATAGATTTCCTACTTTAAAATAAACTTTGAAGTCCTTCGTCTTACTCAATTTTCAATATTTTGGAAAAGAAAAATTTGTAGGATGTAGATTGTTTATTGCTATATTCCAAACATTGGGATTGGTATTTTCCAATTCCATAACTAAATTCTTAATAATTTAGTATTTTGAATCATTTTCTACTACTATCTACTTACTATTTTTTCCCTATATGTTGTACTATTCCAAATAATCTGAAATTTTTCAAGTATGTGGCGAACTTGCCAAGAAAAAAGAATCCAAAGAAGCACCACCATTTTGAACATTTTTTCATAGAAAAGTGAGCTTTTGAAGTGTTGGTACCCTATTTTTCACAGGGCCATAAAAGTGATCTTAGTGAATTTGAATGCTTATATCTTGCAGTACGCACAGTGGAAATTTTTGAAATTTTTACCACATGTACAAGATCCTACAGTTAAATGTGTCAAAAAAAGTTTTTGTTTAAAAAATTTGATACTTGTACTAAAAATGGTAGTTTTGGAGGAGTTTTGGTGAAAACATAGTCAATGGAACTTTAGGGGTTAAATGTCACCCATTTTTACCTTGACTAGAAAATTTATAAACCAAGGTGAATTCATGGGAATCAATGATTTCATTACTTCATAGTGTGCGAAGTTGGGGTTCAGGGTAGTTTTTTTTCAATAATTTTGTAGAAGTAGCTAGCTATTTTTTGCAATACTCAAGTGATACTTGGTGCTATCTATATCAAAATTAGAGGGTACCGAGATAAAATTTGGCTATTTGTCTTAAAATACAACAACAATTTGTCTATTTAAACCAAAAGATTGAAAATTTCTAGTTCTAGAAGTAGCCAACGTGAATTGAAAAGTGTTTTTCTGGTTCCAAAGATGGATGAATGTCGAAATACAATGCTTCCTTCACCCAATTTTGAAAGTGGCATCCTCACCCTTTTCCAGAAAGTGGAAAACCCAAAGGTTGCTATTTGCCCCCCCAAATGAAGATCATTTTGGCAGTAGAAATGAAGTCAGAGACCCACCCACCTGAGCGCAATGAGTGAGAGCTTGAGTGCTTGGCCAGCATCCAAAAGGACAAATAGTAAGTTAAAGCTTAAAGGAGAAAAGGAGGAGTTACACGAATCTCAGTCTCTGCAACTGAATGTGGCGGAGCYTCMGTTCTCAGCCAAAATACCATCAGGTAAATAACTGAAAGGCTCCCTACCGAAGTCTATCTTAACTTAGGCAGAGAAAGGGAAGAAGAGACTGAGAGACTGCACATGGAGACTCTCACTTTTCAGGGTAGTAAACCCCCAAAGTGCCACTAATTGGTACTGTGCCTAGTTACTATTATTAGGCTATTCAGATTTTCAAGTAGTCTTCTTGGCAAGTGAAGTCACATTCCAATGCATCAAAAAAAGGAGCACTTGGAAACCGTATGCAAAAGTTATTAAAGGTCGAAGTTTGTTTCAGAAAGCGCCATCTAGAGCCATCTACAGTCTATATACATGACTGATTTTGGAAATGTACACTAATCATAGATGGGTCTATAARGTTAGGTGTGCTTTTGTGTGTACCCATCTTGTAGTAAGGTAACTCAACCTATTACATGCACAACTCTTGACATGTCTATTGTAGTTCCAAAAATTCTTGTGGTGATATACATGGGTCTTGTAAAATGTACCACATAAGAATAGGTCTTTTACTTTTTGTGCATGTGAGAGGGTGAGTTATCTTGGTGTTATTACAAAAAGATCCACATGAATGGTCCTTTGGGGGCAATACTTTGTGAATTTGACATCGAGGTCTATGGTTTGGCAGGTTTGGGTGTAAAAAATAAAATAACCAATTGAAAGTTTTTCACATTAATTTTCATTGCTACTTGTGACTCTAGAGAAAATTTCAAATGATTTGGATTCTTTTTGCTATTTTTACTCGTTTATGTTCATTTTTTGCAAGAAAATTGATAACAATTACAATTTTTCATGAAACAAATTGAGATTTTTCATAGTGATATAAAATTAAGAGGTTGAAGTAAAAAAATACAAAATTTTTGTTTGAACACAATTTCAAAGTCTAAATTTAGCTCAAATAGGAAGTTTGACCATTTCACAATGGATTAAGTCTTTAAGGGTTAACCTTGTACAAGGGTTTTGATTTGAGACACCCATCTATACCTGTACAAAATGTTGTTTGTGTAGTCTTGGAGAAAGAAAGATTAAGAGCTAGGAAGGAATCCAAAAATGATCAATTATATTTAGACTCAATGTAAAAATTGACTTTCAAGGGCAAAATACTTATTTAATACTTAACTAAGAGTGATTTTTATCTAAGTAGCATTGTATAATCATTGTGTAATTGTGTAATTGTGTAATCCCCCATAGTGGACACCTAATGACCCCATGATGATTTTTTAGACCAAAATCAATGTCTAACTTGACCCCCATGGAGTGATTAGTGACCTCATTAGGAGCACCCTACTTTTCAATTGTAAATCATTCTAGGAAGTGACTTTTCAAGGCCTTTCACATTACAAATTATTGTGACCACTTTAGGTGATTAAGATGAGCATATTCGATACACTTTCACATTACAAATTATTGTGACCACTTTAGTTGATTAAGATGAGCATATTGGATACATTTTTTGTTGGTTATCACGTAGCCTACTAACTTTGTTGGGCAGATCACTTCAAAAATTCATAACTGATTCATAATTTGTCTAAAAGATACAATTTCAATTGCTCTTTCTATTACTCACACTTCTCTTTACGTGAGAACAAATTTGAAAAATTTCACCAATGGCATGAGAGAAGACTCCTAATTCTGACCACAATGGGCTGTTTTACCTTATACAATCATACAAATTTGATAGGATCAACTGGCAAATCTGGTTGCCAAACATTTATCAATCTATTTTGAAACATTATTTGTTTCAGAGATTTCTAATATATAAACATTCGTTCAAGTTTTGATTTTTATTATTCTAAAATTTTCCGACTTTGGACCCATCCCACTAAGTATACAATAAATTTGTTCCTTTGAGTATAAAGAACTTTATAACTTCAATGACTAATAGATTCAATTTTTGAAATTATAAAAAAATGAATCTTGAACCATGACAATCCAACCAATAATACTAGGGAGGGATATGAGCGTCCAGTATGTTAAAGAGACTCACAATATATTTATCAATATTAACCCCTAAGCGCTCAAGTGACCATTTTTTGGTCGTTGCCCGACTTTGGGCAAAATTTTTGGGCTGAAAAGAACTTTTTTTTCAATTTTTTTTGTTTATATTTAGAAAACATTGGGTTGTCTTTCAATATTTATATTCAAAACTAAGATCGCTCCAGTCAAACAAATATTGTAAGAGAAGTAGCACAATGTGTTTAGAATTTCCTAGTGTTGAAAAACTAAATATTTTAGGAAAGTGTTGATGTTCTCACAACCAGATCTTATGTGGTCTTTTACAAATTAGTAGAAACTACAATTTTGACCAATCAAAAGAACATTCAAATATTAAAGATAGAAATTATATTTTTGGTGAATTTTTGAAGTTATATCTTCAAAATTCATTTGAAGAGAATTTGAAAATAGTTTTATGATTTTGATCGTACAAATATTTTCTACTTTTTGTGCTTTGCATTACCTTTTTAGATGTGAACTTCAAAAAAGTTATAGAACTTATATTTTATAACACAGTTGTGTTTTGTCCAAACCCCTCAGGCTTTTAGGGATTAACAATAAATGTTTGGATTGATATCATCACCATTATATCCACCATTGTCATTTAGTGTGAAATGAGCGAATAAGTGTATAGAGTATAACATTGTCCGTAAATAGGTAATCACTTGTACCAAAAGGGTTGAAATGGACTTTGTTGAAGGAATTCACCCTTTTCTTGATTTTTCTATTTTAATCTTTTTTTCTAAATATAAATATATTTTATATTGGAAGTTGCTAAATTTAGTGCAAAAATATTTGAATTCTATTGATATAGGTCTAGCAAGTCGTCCTGCTTTCATTTAGATGAAAAACTCTAATCAACCAAAAAGAAAGTATCCATTGGCATAATGGGTGAGTCAAGAGAGAAACACTTGTACGATAATGTATAATGTGTGGCTAGTGCAATTCAAATGGAAGCATAACTTTTGGAGCATGGATTCAATATATTTGAAATTAATATTAGAAGTACATTATACAATCTCAAGCTGTAATCCATATTCTTGGAAAATTTTAAACATCACATAATTTTTAAAATTTAATCTTCTTATTTTATAGAGATTGGTTGTTTTGATGGATTTCAGTATTGTGGAGTATCCAAAGCAATGAATTTCACTTAGAAATTTAAGAAGAAAGTTCTTCCACTAGGATTACATATATTTGTCAAGAGATTTATGAAAAATATATTTTTCTTGTTCACCATAGGTACAAAGAAGGCTATCTTGCAAGCTTATTTGAAGACATTCAAAAATGTTTTTCAATAATCTCATTAGTTGAATCTCGTCTCTATAAAGTTTTTAGGAATTAAAATAAATAAATAAATAAATAAATAAATAAATATATATATATATATATTTATATTTTATGAACATTTTCACTATTTTTTTTGTCAATTTAAACATCAAAGCATCTTTTGATGAGAAATTTTTCATTTAGTTGTTTCGTGCATAAATTTTGGAGATTATTTTCCTTATGCCTAAAATTTTGAAAAAACAAACATATTTGTAGTGTTCCTACGATTATCAATATTTAATTCCAAAAGCTCATAATGCTCCTACAATCCTACTCTTACTTTACCAAATGGCCAAATGCAATAAAATGAGTAGGTATTTCGTGCTTTCATTCTAATAGTAAATTACACTACAAATCTTAGTTTAGTATTTTAGAGAATCTATTTTGGACAATTTTTACAATCTCCTAAGACATTAAAGCTATCCTAAGAGTTATGAAAGTCCCTCTTTCTTTGGTCCCTAGTTTGCTTCCAATTTTGAATTGCATCCAAATTTTTATTCAACATAAATATGTTTTTTAGATTGTCAATAAGGCATGCAATTTAGTCACACTTGGCTCCCTTCTTCTTAACCCCTAAAGGACCAACATGCGCTTTTTGGCAACATAGAAATTTTTGGTCGGGTACGTGTGAATGGAGATTTGCATATTTGGGGCTAAAATTTTAACAGAATGTGGAGACAAGGAATATCTTTCATATGCACAACTTTCATGACATTTGGAAATATGAGTCAAAAGTTATTGCATAATATATTGTTTGTTTATCAACTCAGGCAGTCCCGACAGATTTGAAAAAATCACTTTTTTGAGAAATAAAAATTTGAAATTCGTTCTTCAGATTTATATGTACTCAAAAAGCTTTGAATCATTGCATTTCAATAGTTGAGATGAAAGTTATGAGGTTTTTTAGTTTGCGGGCAGTTATGGAATCCAGAAATATGTCTCATTATAAATCCCCTGATTCAAAGGCAAGGATAAGAAACACAGACAGTGCACGACTTGTGAGCTGCTAAATCAATGTAACAGAGTCGCAGATGCAGTAATGAACTTGCTTTCAACTGTGACACCGGTGCAGCAGCGATCCTGGTATTCCAGATGTGCGGGAACACATGGCCAACTCAAGCAGCGACRAGAGGAGTGGGGACGGAGGTCATCGGAGGAGCAGGACGGAAACCATCTCATCATCGGGGACTCATGATAGCAGCCCGACGGAGAATAAAAGCCTCACGGCACGGCATTCAGTTGTTCCTTCCACGCTTCRTCTATCGGCTCCATCCATGGGGGAGAAACGACGGAGGGGGTTGGCAGTTCTTTCTTCCTGCCTGCCACCAACCAGTTGAGGTGACGATGTTGGATGCTAGCCAGGTAGCTGCGTCAAGGAATCTCCGCCTCCGAGGGTGGCTACTACTTCAAAAAGTTACTGCCCTGCTGACTTCCTAGCGCGGTCTGCACCATTGAAACGAGCAGGCTTTGCGCCTGCGCACCCGCGCGCCTCGCCGTGGTTGCACGCGCGGTCATTTCGGCGGTTGGATACTGTAGTTGGTTGGTTGGTCACCCGGGGTGGCATCCATTTGTCAACCCTGCCCTTCACCCCGCCCTGCAGGGATCGTTGTTGACCGTTTCATGTCCACCCGCTTCGGAGAATCGGTGACTCATCACGCAACTGCCCCCACAGAAATCCAGGGTYAGTTTCCAGTTGCGAAAGCGATTTGCAAGCTGCAACCAGCGAGCATTCCGTCGAAGTTGGTGAAGACAGATTGGACATGACTGATGATCCCACATTCAGATTCCCACCAGGCCACCATTCAAAGATTGGCAATGGGATCTTTGCGTGTTGCGGTTGCAATCATGTCATTGCTAGCCTGTGATTTTATGTTTCCCCACTCCGACCCTTCAGAGCTATGAATTGGGATTGATGCAGTACTAGACGCAGGACGTTAAATCCTCCATTCGAAGTGGGCCCAGCTGGCTGGAATTACCCTGGGTAAAAACGCTGGAATTTTTTATTTTTCACATAATTTTTTTTTTCAAATTCTGAATTCATATTTGCAATCAGATACCCCAAATTAGTTAAGATAGGTCTAAACCATACCCTCGACACTGCTCAAAATAGGGGGCTTTTTTTTTACTTTTACCTCCGATGAATCCTTTTGGGCTCACTTCAAATGGAGGATTTAATGTCCTGCGTACTACACTAAATAGTGAAATTAGGTTGCCATTACAATTAGGTGCCTTACCTCAAGTAAGTTACTCTACAAGCCATCAAAGTTAACAAATATTTCTACAAATACTTCCATTTGTGCACATGGAAGTTCATGAGTCCCAACTACACCAATAACTAATTGCAAAGTAGTGAATTCTCGTATAGTAACAATAAATATTTATATAGTATGGAATGTCAAGAAATTAGTGAGGGGCAACCTAATTTCACTATTTAGTGTAGACCACTCAGGGAAGCCGGTACTGTAGATTAGGAGGTCCACTGCAGGTAGGGGCAATCAGCCAAAAAAGACATGATGGATGACTGGATGAGGAAGTGAAATGATTGATCTGGATTAAGGTTGTAACTTACAAGCAGATGCGCTGGGATTAAGCTAAGTTAAGGCCTGCTGAGGGATCGCATTCTGTTCTGTTGTACTTTAAACAGGGCATGACTGCATCACATACTCTAATATCAGTAGATGCCTAAATCAAAATCTGGATCGAGAATCTTCCCAGAATTTTATGTGTCGTAAGTGTAGGTCAGATTCGGAAATAACTATAGGCAGAGAAAATTTGGAGCATGTCCGAAATTTTAAAAATTGCAGAACTATTCTTTGAAAATCTGAAAAAATTTCGTTGTTGCCAATTCTGAAATATCCAAAAATTATTCTTGAGAAAAATTAGAAAAATTAACTTATTTATGCGTGAATAGAATATATTAATCCATAATTGGGAGTGTCAAAAAAGTAAGAAGTGCAAAGTGCCCAGCAAAATCCAGGAAAAGAAAAGCAATTTGCCAAACTGTCCGAATTCCAAAATTAACCTCTACATGACCAAGCCGTCTTGGTTTTGCCAAAAAACACACACTCAAAATTGCCATTTCTATTGCAAAGAATAAAAAATATTGAAAATAATTATTTTGGACATCTACCCATGGAATCTTACACCGAACTAGCATGAGAAAATGTAGAATGAATTTCAGAAATTTTGATCGCTTAGGTTGCAAGATGTCTGAGTTTAAAGTGGAGAAAACAATTTTTTTTGCACATTCTGGAACTAGATTTTTGGCTTTGAACCTTCTCAACATAAGTTTTTTATACTACAAAGTATTGAGCTTTCAATCTTCATGGTGAAAAATTGAGTTGAGACTCTAGAGAAAAAAGGAATTCGAAAAAACTTAATTTTCATTCTTAAAATAATTGTTTAAGTGGAAGTAGGTACAAAATAGAAGGAAAATCTAAATTTATAATATCTCTATGATGGAATTATAATGCACTAATCCCAATGGTGAGATTGTTCTAGCTAGAAAACTAAACCATGTGGACCTTTTATTCCTTAACTCCTAGAGGACCAAAGAACCTTCTTTGGACTATTTGAGGACTTGAGCAAGCTCTAATGACTTCATAATTTGGAATCTTAGAATAGTTTTTTCGAAAATTCAACAATTAGATTTTGTCTATTATTATTGGAAAATTTGTAAATAACATCAATTTTCTTAGATTAGCTCAATTTTGGCACCCGAAATCATGACATATGTATACATAAAGGTCTAATATATAGAATAAGTAAGGATATATGTTTGTGAACACTTATTCTAAAAATATCAAAGTATTTGAAAATCCCTCCATTTGAACAAAACTGACTAAAAATCCTCTGGTTTTCAAAGTGCTTGACTATACGGATTTTGAGACATTTGCAATCACAAGTTATTTTTTAAAAAATTGGGCAAATAAAAAGGGGAGCTTATCTCAAGAATTTTAGAAATGGAAAGTTTTTAGTTTTTGACCACATCCAACTGATTACAAACAAACAGCTATAAACATGCATGTCAATTTTTGCAAGTATTGGAAAATGAGTCATTACTTTCAAAGCCTTGTAATCAACAAAGGTACAATAAAAAAACAAAAATTCCACTCAATCAAGGCCATCAACTATTTGCTTCAACCAATCAACTATTTTCCAATTATTCCATATAGACGCATAAGAAAAAATTTGTGGTGATTTTTCATGGGCTAGGTTCCTCTATGAAGACAAACTAGAATGAGCATTCTTGAAGTGTTTGAGTTTGAAAAATCATTCGAGATGGATTTTTTTGTCCAAATCAAAAGTATTTTCTCATTAACTTTTGGAAAGGCAACTTGTCAAAATATTACTGTAAAAACATTTTTTTCCAATAAAACTTTATTTTTAAAGTTTGGTCACCCTATCAAAGAGATCAAAGAGATTAAAGAGGGGGGGCCATCTAAACATAGTCTCGGGCTTTGGGGAGTTATTGAAAAGGAAAATTGAAGAATGCTTAATTAATGTTAATCAATGATTCCTTACTATGGAGTTTCATTTTAGAAATATGACCTTACTATGGTAGAGGGACCGGTAACCGATCAAATAAGCAATTATGAACATGATCTAGGGTAGTGTAGGCAAAGCAAATATTTTCAGAGGTGCATTGACTGAAATGATGGAAATTGCAAGAACTTTGGTAATTTTATCTCTTACAATGAAATTACTATGAATTTTGAAAGGCCAAAGTTGGGCTTGACCCATAATCAACATCTAAGGTAGGAGGTCCATAAATGGAGCATCAAAGGGCTGATTAGCCTTTTTCATATTTTTCCTTTGATGGAAATATCTTTTTCTTATTTTTGAGACAAAGAGAATTTGATTATGATTGCAACACAAGTCGTTTTGTATTTTTTGAAGCATTTTTGAATTACTTATGAATTTTCAAACAAGATTAGTCTTAGGTCGCTATTTATGACCCTAGGTCTTCCATAAATTGTTCACTTGCAACTTCTAGAGAGAAATGGGGAAAACAAAGAGAATGATTGGCTCTTGCAATAAATAATGTTTTTTAATCAATCCATTCAATGACTATAGTTCACCATGTAGATTGCAAGATATTAGCATTTGAAGTGGCAAAAATCCTTGTTTTGGCCCTGCGAAAAACCGGGCAGCTGCACTTCACAAGGTCAGATTATTATGAAAAAATGTCCAAAATGGTTGTGCTTCTTTGGATTCATTTTTCAGGGCAAGTTGGCTACATACATGAAAATTTTCAGATCATTTGGAGTTGTACAACACATAGGAAAAAAATAGTAAGTAGAAAGAAGTAGAGAATGATTCAAAATACTAAATTGTTGATAAATTAGTTATAAAATTAAAAACCTCCAATCCAAATGGTTTAATTGTTGTAATAAACAATCTACATTCAATAGCATTATTTTTTTTCAAAAATATTGAAATTTCAGTAAAATAAAGGACTTCCAAGTTTCTTTTGGTGTAGGGATTCCACAATTGCCCGCAAACTAAAAAGCCTCATAACTTTCATCTCAACTATTGAAATGCAATGATTCAAAGCTTTTTGAGTACACATAAATGCGAAGAACAAAATTCAGATTTTTATTTCTTAAAAAAGTGATTTTTTCAGATCTGCCCAAACTGCCCAAGTTGAGAAACAAACAACATATTATGCAATAACTTTTGACTCATATTTCCGAATGTCATGAAATTTGTGCACATGAAAGATATTCCTTGCCCCCACATTCTATTTAAATTTCAGCCCAAAATATGCAAATCTTGAGTCACACGTACCTGCCCAAAATATCTATGTTGCCAAAAAATGCATGTTGGTCCTTTAGGGGTTAATAGATTTGAATTATTTTTAGGACTGAATTGGGGCCCAAAGTAAGCTAACCGAATTAAATAGCAAATGGAAATGGTTTGGTTTACTTTAGGTAGGAAGTTTATTTTTGCAATTTTACAAAGGAGGTAGTATTCCTTGTCATCTTCATCGGAATAAGAATGTTATTTATATATACATCTGAAGATAACGGATGAAACACCAATTTTTCATGCAAATGTAGTCACATTCATCTTAATCATTGTCTTTGGGAAAAATATTGAGTGAATGTTGGTGATTCAAAAACAAAGAATTTTTTTGTAAAACATTTCAAATACAACAATTTTTTTTTCCAACGTCACAATTGAGCAAGAATTGACACAAATAAAATACCTAGAGACTGGAGTAATGTTATTGAAGCCTAGTATTGTTGTATTGAAGTTGATGTATATTGATAGGTAAGATAAGGTATGTACACCTATAATTGGCATTAATCACAATTGACCACTATGAAACATATCTAGGTTTTATTGGATTTTATTGTCAATTACTATAACTTCTACAAGACAAAGTGGTTGTTGAATGACCAATTGAAAATTTGGGTAGGTTCCTACAATGTCAATTTTTACTAATGGATCTTCTTGGATTTTTGTTATAGAGTGTGGACATCTACACCCTAAGGAGAAATATAATTTTTTTCCAACTGGTGCTTGGATTGAAAGTTATGTTGTCCCAAAAAGTTTGGTCAAATCAATAAATCTTTTGCTATACTCCACATCTTCCTCTAAAATTTTGTAAGATTACAATTGGCATAATACAGGATGCAAATGTCTAGAAGCAATCCATATGTGGTGCAAAAATCTCACTCTATAAGAAGTTAAAGCTTTTTGACCATCTCTCATAAGGTTTGAATATTTTTCTAACTTCACATGCTATAATCTATTAATCCATAATGTCAAAGTTTTTGAATTTGTTTTGATACATTCTTCTCATGGTAAACAAATGAAATTTAGTATGATTTAATTCAAAAACCATTTTTTTTACTAAACTAAAAGTGGCAATTTTTGACAATTTATGTGCGAAATGAGCTCCAATCCTTTAGGGGTTAAAAGAAGATTTTAGTGTACTTTATGTAAGAAGAAGAAAGATCTCCAATCAATTTGTACAAGTTGGTATGACTTAAGTCCACTCATTATGTGTCCCACCTAAAGATCCTAGGATCAAAGAGGTGTGCTTCTATGACTATACACCTCCGTTAGATGGGGGTTTCTATAGTAGTGTGTCAAGGTGAATATTGTCAATGCATAGGATTGGGGTAAGAATTTTTTACATATTTAGCATGGTGAAGAACATAAGGTAGAACCACCCATCACCCACAAAGTAAGGAATTTTGGACGAATTTGGAGCAATGCAATGCAAGATAAATATTTTCATAGGTGCATTGATAAAACTAATTATGGAGATTGCAAAAACTTATAGTGAGTATTTTTAATGGGTTTCCTTGTCCAACTAAGTGTTTGAATTTCTTGTAAGAGAGGTTTATATATATTAATTTTTGTTTTGGTGTTGTTATGGAAAATAATTAACATAGAATGTGAATTCTAAGAATTGGATTTTATAGTTGGTGTTTGTTGGTGTTTGTTGGGGGTGGGCTTTAGAAAGGAGTGGTTCAAATTAATGCAAAGTAGATTAAAACAAAATTGAGTAGTAGAAGTGTAGTTGTTTAGAGTATTGCATGTGCTTGGGTAGGGTCATGATTCATGAAGGAACCATTTGCTCTAGAGGATTGTTGTTGAATGTTTAAGCATTCTTTAGGGTGAAGCACATGGAAGTGCTATTGTATAAAAATGGTTTACAAATTTTTTTGGATTGCATTGTTATAGTGTTGTATATGTAGGACTTTAGTATGTAGTTCAATGCATTATAGTACTACAGGTAGCCATGCATTAGAGTGTTGGAGAGTGCACAAAGAATTTGTTTTTGAAGATAATTTAAATGGTCAAAAAATTAATTTGTTGGTGTTGCCCATGTATTGTTCATTTCTAAATTTTAGTAAATGTGAACTACTTGTGTTAAAAATAGTGGAATTTATCCATAATTTATTGATATATTATTAAGTATGTTGTGGTTATCTATCCATTTATTGATGCTTGGAAATTGAATTGCTATTAACATATTATCATCTAGGATTTTTTATGTTCCAAGTATGATTTGAAAAATTGAATTAGTCCTTTGTATGGTGTTTTGTTCTAGTGAAATCAAATCATATGCTTCTATGCAAATAGAATGGTGTTGGGTAAGCTTCTATAAAATCAAGTTGTGGTAGTCGGTGGTCTTTTGTATTTTTAATGATGGCAAGTGCATCAACTTGGTTGTTGCCTTTGGTGTTTAGTTGGTCTTTAACCTTGTGGAGAGTGAGTGTAGAATTTTTTGCTACTAGCATGTTAATTATTGAAGTGAGCATGGTTTTGTTTGAATGATTGTACTGTGAGGTTGGGAGCTTAATGTGATTGAAGATGATGTATCTGTGGTAGGAATATTGATGGCTGAATATCTTCTGTTGTTAATTAGTTTGTGGTTGGTAGAAGTGTATATCAATAATTTTTTAATTTGATAGTACATTTTTTGTCTTGTTTTGTAATATTGGTGAATCAAATGGAGATAATGATTGTTTATGTTAGGTAAGTGGTGGCCCAATTAATTTCTATCAATTTCTACACTTCACAATTAGAATCAATGATTCCTCTGACTTGAGTTTTTTTATCTTTTTTTCCTTCATCCTTGACTTCTTTTTCCAACCGAAATACATATTAACTAACCAATTTGGAACTTGTACTTTAAACCTTCATTGTTGTACAAGTTTGTTTGAAAATTGTAGTGAAACTTAATTACAAAAGCTAACACTTTGTTTTTCAAATTTAGGATCATTCTTCTCACTTGTAAGATTAAACCTAGTACTCATAGCCAAATGATCCAAATTGGACAAGACATACTTATAGATTCAATATTTTATTTGCTAAGCCTTCAAACACTTCACAATCTAAATACCTATTGCAACAACTTTGAATCAAACATTCCATCAACTTACAAAATCAAAATTTGGAACACATACAAACAAATATAAGATTTGCCACTGGACTTGCATTCTATAATATGATAGTTTCAATAGCCAATTTGGCTACTTGTTAGCTTTTCTTTATTAGAATAAAAAATCAAACACTCACAAGTAAATTCCAATTTGATCAAACATGAATTCAATTTTTATTTACCACTTATAGAGATTTAATACAATGAACAAGTAAGAAACTTCCAACTTGGCAAACAGACTTCAATAGAAACCAAACACAAAAATACACTCATTAGCATCAAACCATTTTTTCAAATGAATACATAGCATTGATAGTTAGTATTAATATAAATTTGTATGTAAGTAGGGGTCCACTTGTCCCTTTGCCTGTGACCCTCAGCGCGTAGCTTCTCATGCTTCTTCAAAACTTGCCATCATAACTCTTCCGCTTTGTAGGGAAGCTTTTCTAAGCAGCCTTCAGTTCCCAGCCACTTTATTTATTTATTTAATTATTTTTTATTTTTTATTTTTATTTTTATTTTTAAATTATTATTGTTTCTTTAAATTCACATGAAAATTTGTAGTTCTTKACCACTGTACTGGTCGTTAAGAAACGATGAGTGGGACTGTGAGCCGCGTGACATCATACTCAACAGGGGTAGAAATCTGTCACACTACAATGTTATGCTGATGTTGTGGAGACTTGAAAATTTAATAAACTATGATGATTGACTATTATGAAGACTTCTAAAGTGCTCCACCGTGCAAATAAGCAATAAACATTAAAGTAGTAAGCTCTTAAAGCAACCTTTTTCAGAGCTTATTGCATTTGCAAGGAAGCTTAAACCCCTCGGAAAAAACTCCAGCTAATTTTTGTAGGAAGAAAAGTAGAATTCGTGATTATCTAACCCAAGTTGTTTCATACGTTTTTGACCTTTTGTGAAATTAGTCATGAATTTTTGAAGTTGAAATGCAATGGTCACTACAAGCGACCACCTCCTCAAATGTACATTTTGCTGGTACATTGAAGAAAGCAAAATAAATGTACCGTTGTGTTTGTGTTASAGGTCGCTTTTAAGAGCACCTGCTTCCTTACTCCGTCAATCAAGGCCTCAGTCAAGAGAAATACAAGCAATTGAAAGACAAGTCACATTTAAATGATGTGGCACTTTCCCAAGTGTGAAGTGTGATGTGTGAGGTGTTTGTTTGTGCGACATATCTTGTACACTTCCTGAAGATCTTTTCCGCCCATGTGGAAGGTGACATCTACACACATGCAAGCAATCAATGGTAAACTGAAATCTGGGAAATCAAAGTTGCAACTTAGACCTTGATTGTGAAAGCACGCACTCCTCCTGACTCCCGATTCAGTAAGGTAACAGCACTTCTTAGTGTCCAAATTAATAAAAGTCTGAGAGCGATTTTCCGATTGAATGGAGCATGCTTCTGCATGTCGGATCTTTGTTGGTACTCAAAAAACAGATTACAGATTCCCTTGGAATACGTTTTACGAACTCCTCATGAAATAACTGAGGATTTTCAAATTGCTGGAAATAGAAGTCCTTATACTCAACCCAATACTCTCATGTAGAGAATTGACGTTACAGGTAAGAATCTAGATGGCACAATTAGGTGCAGTTGACTTACCAGCTGACGTGAATTTCATGTTCGCATACATACAACCTGCATTCTTCATTGATGAGTGTTGGATGATCAGAAACAGTATGCCAATTTAAGTTGAAAATTTCACCTCCTGATCACACATCCAACAAGGATATGGGATACTGCTGCTATTAAGACATGTTACCAAGTAGTATTCAAATGTGGGATAGCGTTCGAAATAATCACCGCTCAATTCAGGCACTGGAATTTCAGGTTTTCTATGCTTTTGCATTGTACAGGGCTGTTGTGATCATCCTCTGAATTGGCATGCMACGGAATACCTCACATAGGAACTAACTCAAGAAGATCGTTTTTGCAAACTTGCGCTGCATAAGTATTTGTACGAGCTCCTCATGCCATTTTCAGTTCTCGTGCGTCAAAATGTCACAGATATTATGCAGTTGCTTTGCAATGAGTTCTCATATTAATAACTATTCGTCTGATTATGACTATTATAATGACTTTTCGTATTTCATTGATCCTATAGTGAAAAGATGCGATGCTGCTTCTCAAGAATCCTTTGGTTAGGGTGCTAAACAGTAACAGCATGTCACTGTTATGAGTAGGAATAAAGATACAGCTTGCAGTTGGTTCAGGTCATTGGGCCGCATTTCCACAGCGCAAGGAAATAATCAAAAGCAGAAGTTCTACTCCGTCACTTCATCGAACGATATACAACTTTTTCTTTTCTAAGTGCCTAACAGTGTTACAAGTGCTTTACAATGTAAATTGACAGTGGCTGTCTCCTCTGAAAGAGGTACTCAATAATATGGCCTAAGGATCCACGATAAATGATTTAAATTAATGCTAATTCATTGACAAACGATCCTCCCTACACTCAAAACATGTGTTAATGGTGTACATTTTGCAACGCATGAGTGCCATATCTCCACTAAGAAAAAGCAAACCGTCACGTGATCAAGTCCAATAACATGATAACAGGACTCGTGGGTCAATTTGATAGTAAAGAACTCAATCAGAATGGTGAAAATTCGTTATAAGAGTGTAAAGTATCTCAAAATGCTAACTAATAATCTTCCACGCTCTAAATGTGAAATGCGGGGAATCATTGGCTCCAAATAAAAATGTGTAGCCAGCTAGTCTAGAGGAGAAACTACAACTATCAATCTCTTCATAATAGAGTGAATGCCACAATCAGGCAAGTAGCCATGCTCATTGCGAACAGCCTCCATGGCTGCGCGAGTCTTGATCGGACACCCTGCAAGAACGCAAAAATGAGAACAGTTTCATGCGCACGAAAGCTGGAATTCAACTATATACTAACGAAAGGAAATGTGAGTAAGAGTTAAACATATTGGGGAAAATGCCATTCAGATGGATCGATTTATTACATCGCCAGAATGAATGAAGATCTTCGCATGAGTTGGTCGAAAAGAAACTAAAGTTGAGCAAAAGAAAGTGTCCCCGCAAGCGTTATACTCAGCTGCTAAAAAACCTGGTTAATGGTGGATTCTGGAAGCGACTGACAGAAGGACATACCGTGTTAGTAGCCGGAGATGACTCCGGTTCATTGGAAAACGGAACGTCTGACCCAGGAGCGAACGCCGTGGGAGCTGGTGGGGACGACACTGGGGCGTAAGAGGAGGGTACCGGTACGGGTGAATCTGCAGGAGATGGCACTGCAAAGCAAAATCCCAGAAAAACTTATCAGGTCCGTGCAACGTATAGGATACGAATCATTAAAACCATTCTACAGTCTACTGTACTGACCCCTGCTTGAAAATACAAACTCATCCCTAATTTAGCTTACAACTAGCAAGTACATGGTGTAAATACGACTGCTGAATGTCATCAACGATCTCAGAATCAGAGTGGGACCTCCTACTGTCGCTCATGCTGGTCCCCCACCTCACACTTCGAGAAAGCACATGAATCAGGCATAATCAGAAGATTTCCGTCTAAAAAATTGCACAGAGCTGTGAAGCAATCTATCCTCTGCGCTATGCATCTAACCGAATACCAGACCCACACAAAGGGTTGAACAAGACACAAGTTTTGTGCTAGTGCAACTTAAGCATCCATTCAAGGTCAACATACGTATCAAGGCACTACAGTTAGGCACTACGTATCCTTACCGGAGCCTACCTCAATAGAGGTGGCCACCAAGCACTGGATACGCTGAGCATGCTCATGTCTCCTAATCTTAGCATGATATCCATTCTAGCTTACTAATTCTATCGTTGAATTAAAAATGATCCATCTACTGAGGTTAATTACATCCGGTAACACAAATTTACAGCCTTGTTTCAGATATAACATCCCCATACCAGCATTTTCTTTCTTATGACAAGGCTGAAAACGCGACAACTGAATCGACCTTCCCAAAACCAATACATACATGAATACATTGGATGAATGTCACAACTCCGGAAGATCGATGGTCTTCGACATCAATTCTTTAGAATCTATGCATGAGTTAGTACGATGTTGACAGACATACCAGGCGTGGGCGATGGGACGTATACTGGTGTTGGTGTTGGCGTTGGTGTCAGTGCCGGTGTAGGAGTTGGAGCCACTGTCGGAGAGGGAAAAGGAGTGGCAACAGGTGACGTCCAAGGAGCGTAAACAGGAGCAACAGGAGCCACGAATGGAGCGTACGCAGGCGCAGACACTGGTTCATAGGCAGGCGAACCCACAGGACCTTGTTCTGGTGCAGGACCGGACGCCGTCCAGGGAGCAGGAGCGTAATAAGGAGCTGGACCAGCGTCTGTCCACGGGGCAGGAGCGTAATACGGAGCGGGTCCAACGGGGGCTTTCCACGGAGCGTACACTGGTGCTGGTTCAGAAGCTCTGCAGGTGTGACGAAAGAATATGTGAAGGCGCCGTCCGGACTCCGGAGCTTCGCAATTCGAGTGCCAGTATGACACTGATGGAGTGGAACATCACAAGCTAGTCTTGGAATTGCCTGTAAGCCATCTCTCTAGCTCTCTCTTGTTGAAAGGATCGTCGTACTATTAGCAGTCTGTCTGTACACAACGAGACCATGCCAGTCAAGTTGGTGCAATAAGACCAAAGTCTTCTTTTTTGCCTGCAATTGCAACATTAAAAAAACTGGTAAGAGAAACGTCACCCCTGAAATGTATGCCTGCACTGACATAAGAAGCCTCTCGAAACAAGTACAGAACTTCACTCTACCCTGAACTTTGGCAAAATAGAAYTGCGATCCCGGGAACGGTGATGAAGCTCCATGAGCTTGAAATATTCATAGCTATGGCGGTCTCTCACCGACGAATTCGTGCGGGACAGCATGTAGAATTTTCATATTCCGTTAGAGTGGGACATGAGATTCCGTTTCAAGTCGAAACTATTTTTTGAAGCTCCAGTGGCTCAAATGCTTCGAGCCYCTGTAGGAAGCCACAAGCATTTGAGAACCCAAGAAAACAGCAGTGACTTGAAAACTTCACTTTCTTGAGCGATTTCTGTGGGTCAAAGCCCGTCGAAAGAGTATATTTTACTTTGACATCCATGTTTGAATCAGAAGCAACTAAACTAACTTATTTCGAACCTACTTAAACAGAATGGCCATGTGAGCAAAACGTCATGAATTATCCTTTTAAATATTTGTTGTAAACTTCACTGTTGTCCACAGTAGTTGCGCACAAAATTGAAGTATTAAAGTTCTAAGAGCCAGTATTTTCTTACAAGAACGCCTTACACGACATGGAAATCTCGGAGGCGCGAGTCAAGAAAACCAGCCAGTTCACCTAGCTAAGCTTGTGAAGCACATGCATCACATGCCTGATGTAAATATTAGATTTGTACTTGAAAACTCGTGGATCCAGGAACTTGAGAAAAATCATGAATGGCTTGCATCCTTCCGCCTGCGAGCTTGCTGTTTCACTCTCCTGCATGTTGAACAACGGCAAAGAATGGCCAAATCTAGCAGCAGCTTCCACACCAGCCCTGACATGATCCACGAAAGGCTCACATTTCGTTTTAGGTTCTCACATTTCGAGATCGTGCACACGTCTATTTCAGCCATCTCTCAACGAGAACGGATACCAGAAGAACGAATACATGGGCATGATTCCCAAAACCTTCAAAACCTCTCTCCTGCTTAAATTTCAAGTACAACAAGTACGTACCGATCTCTCCCCAAATTGGTCGCATGGGGACTTTCAACCACCGAACATTTCATGCGCTATCCGAACTCGTTCTCTGCCGAATCTGAACGACACGTGACAGTGCCAATCTTCCCAGTCAGGATGATCTCTTACTAATTTAAACAGAATCCTCGTTGACGTTCAGTGCCTCTTTGTAACATTGCTAAATCATGAAACACCACCTTCAGCAACAGAGTAAAGAAAGGTAACAGATATTATTTACCTTATAACTCAACACAGAATCTGCTACAGGTGAAAGCTGAACTTCCTGACAAAGTAAAGATAATGGGATATACGAAATAAAAACGATAGTCCGTAACGAACATACCTCTTCATGAGTTGGCGATAATTCCCCTACACGGACAAGGACACAATACAGCCTCAAATGAGCATGAAGACGACCTCCCCAACCATCTTCCTGCCAAACGCGCCTCGCGTCTGCAAGCAAAGAATCCCGAATACGAGCTACAGACCCTTCCTTCTCTCTATATCGACTGGAGTCACTGACACCCCAACGAGCAGGTTTCTGCTCACCTACAGCTAGGGACTCGCCAAACTTCTGTTTRGCTGCTACATGATGCAAGATCCATTGCGAAGTTGTCTCTCTAGAAAAAATTAACCTGGACAAGAATTCTAATTCGTCGTGAAGGATCTCAATGGTGATATGCAAAGCCAGTTCGACTAGAGATCTTGTATTGACAAGTGCCTCACGACATACTGATGCTATTGATGGTGCGATTTGACACAACTTCRTGAGTATTAATGCTGCTGCATCAGAATCAGCATGCTCGGTATATTGAAATGGTATTTGTGAAGGAATTGGTACAGTCTGTTGCCGGGGAAGACCTGTAGACAAGAGSAAGAGAAATCTKAATTGAGWGTCTGACAATACAGAGGATCCTGAAGACCACAGCTCTCTAACATCTGATGAGAGACAAATCCAATCACCAAAATTCGGAAATGGTAGTAACTGAAACAAAAAACAAAATACCGAAGAGAGGGACCTTCTCTAGAAGCAGGCCCAAGATCTCCCACATGTGCCTATCRGTTATGTCCTGACATTATTCTCTCATCCAAACATATGACAGAGGTACACTAGATTGATCTATATCCTCTTCAACCAATAGAGCTCTCAAGTTGGAATCGCAGCAGTATTAAAAATGTGGGTCAGAAAATTTCGTCTCAACACAAACCTGTTAAACTTTTGGCAGTAGTATCTTGGAGGTGGGGACTAYTGGGTTGAAATTCGGAAAGATCCGCATGCATTCTAAGAATGTGACAGAGGAAATGGGCTCCGMGATCTACAAGGTTGGGATTGTTCGCCAACGTGGTGACAAGCAAGAGACAACCATTTCGGGCTGTCAGCAAACCCTTGGTCAATACCTCTGCGTCAGAACGAACAGCAATCAGCAAGACTGTTCGCGTAGACCACACGCTTGCAAATGGTAACATGCAATTACATCCTCATCCTTGTCCAAATGCACGCATAGACAACTCAGAAGTATGCTCAATTAGAAACTCTGCATTCTTCATTCTGTTATTACCCGATTTCATCGTATAAAAAGCATCGAGGATCTCAAGCAGTCCAAAATGGGAAAGAGGCCAGGGTTAAGGGTGGTGAAAAGGTTGATACCTGGAGGCAAAAGAGTAGGGCATCGGGAAGTCACGATGGGTAAGAGATACGACAACTCCGGCAAGCAAGCCTCATTGCTCCATATGCTGCCTTCGTTGTCCTCTTCTTGGTGTGCAAATTTTCCTTCCTCTACACCTTCGCCATGTCCCCATCTCGCGTCGAACAAGGCAGCACGCCGATGCACAGAAATGACTGCCACATTGACACGCTCTGCCTATGCATTATGAACATACACAAACCTCGTTTAGAAAGGCTTCTCTCAACATACAACCGGATAACCATAACTTGGTGCCACGCTTTGCCCTACAGACTATCTGACCCCTAAGTCCAAAGTTCACAAAATGCTTCAAGATGGTAGCAGGCCAAGTGCAAATTACGATTAGAACAACTAGTAGCTAGGTATTAAGGGCCACTAAAACCACCTCCAGCACAAAACCTCCAGTTCAATCTTAAACCCTAACCACTAAAACGGCAATTCTCGCTGATTGACATCCACCAACCCACTCAGACAAATTGCTGAAGACCAAGTCACCTAGCAAATCAACCGCGCTTCTGCGGTTTCCCAGATTCTTTGACAAACTCATATCTCCGGCAAAACTAGTGAAGAACGTAATCTCTCTGATTAAACAAACCTTAAGATTTCTTAGACGTAAAATTATCAGGCAGCGAGCTTCAAGCCATGGTCCTCCAAAGAGATGCAGTGCTCAATCCATCCTCCAAATTCTGTAATGTGCTGGGAAGAGAATATTTGTCTTTTTCATACTTCCTCTTCAACCCTCAACAATTGACCTAAAAGTGCACTGCTTACTAGAAACGGCAATTCGACTTCCAAAAGATTGCCAGGGACTATCACAAATTATCCCTCCAAAAGAGAGGTACACCTCTCTTAGTTGCCCTCCTCCCTCTCTCAAAAAATGTACAAGCCATTGATTGTTTTTAAGAAAATGCTTACTTTTGACATCGCTATTGATTTCTCAAAAAATCACAAACCATTGATCTTGTGAGATTTAATCTGAGCCGTCCAAATATAAATATGGATACGGATATAAAATGAATACTAGATATGAATACAATATCGTATACAAATACATAGTGAATATTAGATACGGATGTGGTATAGATACGGGTATAGTATTGAATATGGATACTAAATATAGATATTGAATGTAGATATTGAATGTAGATATTGAATACGGATACGGGATACAGATACGGGATATGGAATGAACTGTCCCATATTGATTGTCAATTAAAGTGGTTTCTCGAAATTGTAAGATGGAGGGAAATAGGGGGGAGGGGTATGAAAAACTTAAAATTAAAAACTTAAAATTATTTTGAATGCATAGTGAGGCCTCATGGTACCTCTACCTCACTATGTATTCAAGATACATTACTACCATTCCAATCTATAGCTTGCAATTGGAATTATACATACTTTGGAATTCATCTTCTATTTCCTCCACAACTCTTGATCAAAACCTTCCAAATCTAGTTTTGCAATAAACCAAAATACTCTTTCCCCAACAATTCCTTTGGTCCTAAAGACCACATGCTGGTGTGCTACGCTTAGAGTAGACATCACTTGTGCTTGATCTTGAGACCTTGGTTTGAATAGACTTTCAGTTTAAACCAACCAAAATTAGGTCATTGTTATTTTTCTTTGTACATGAATGAAGACTCTTCTCAAAAGTATTAACCCCTAAAGTCTCAAGGCCTTTTTCCATCAAAAAACACTCAAAACTGCCATTTCTAAATCAAAGAGCCAAAGAAATTCAAAATGTTTTTATGCCATATCTAACCATAAGATCTTGTACTAGACTTGCATAAAAATGTGTGGAAGAAATTTCACAAACTTTGGCCGCGAAGATTGCAAGAGATTTGCGTTTAAAGTGAAGGAAACAAGTTTTTTTGCAACTTGCTCAACTACAGTTTGAACCTTCATAACTTATGATTTTTTCTCTACCAGTTTTAAATATTTTTTATATGATAAAAAATTGAGTTGAGAATCTAGGAAAAAAACTTTAACCAAAAATACACTTAATTTTCGCTCATTAAAAAGTAGTTAAGTAGAACTAGGCTCGAGATTGAAGTAAAATCTAAATTGTCAATAGCTCTAAGATGGAATTGATAAACACTAATCTTAACAGTGAGATTGTTCTAGCAAGAGATCTTAACCTTGTGAAGCTTTTTTTGTTGAAAAATTGTGAAAATTGAGGTCAGATATGAATTCTTGCAAGTTATTTTTTCAAAAAGATGCTTTAATTGCCCAAAATCTAAGATTGTCCATAACTTTTGCATAACAAATGCAAATGGAATGAATCAAAGCTTCCTATGTAGGCAAAAATACAAATAATTTGAAAAAAATTTAAAAAAAATTTATTTGAAGTTTTCTTAAAAGTTATTTTTGCCCATCAAACTAAAAAAGGGGTAATTTGTGCCATAACTTTTGCTCCCGGACTCCAGTTGAAACAAAAATTATGTTTTCGGAAAGCTAACGTGTTTTCCAAATTTATCTCAAAAATTCAAAAGATTAGGACACATATTGAGACATTTGGAACCTTCCCAAAATCCATTTTGTTCCCTGAGGAGACATTGGGACTTTAGGGGTTAAGGTAGAAGCAATTATAAACAACACTTTAACCCTTAAGTATCTAAGGCTTGTTTTCAGCTTTTAGAAATTTGCTCCAAGTTGAGGCTCATTTCCAAGAGCCTTCAACACTAGAAAAAGTCAAGATTACACACGGTAGTCTTGCACAAAATCTTGATTGGAAATCATTTATTTTCTAGATTGCATTTTTGATGCTAAAGCTAGACCTTAATAGGCATCTACCAAAAATACAAACTACTAAACATAGCAACTTGGTTAGGTTTTCTACAACTTCAAAGTTTTGCACCCAAATGTGGTGTTTTCCAAAACTTTAAACCCAAATATGTAGATATAGGAAGTTCAAAGTGTATAGCTTGCATACATGAATACAAAAAAAAAGTTTGGAATACATTTGAGTTATTCGTAGAGTACTCTAAACCGGGGTTCAAACCCATGAGTTTTGTGAAAAAGCAGGTTGAGTTATAAAAGTCGAAATAAAAGTGGGTATGAAACTTATTTTTCCATCAAAATGGTGCCTAAAAAAGTTTGGTCCCCACTTTTGAAGTCGTGTGACATAAGTATCTTGCAAAAAAGTTTGATGCTTCAACTATAGTTGCCTTCTCAACTTCAAAAAAAGTCATGCCCAAAGTGGGGGGGACTTTACAAATAACTCAATTATAGATTTGGACTTTGCAGATTTATAAAATTTGTGGTTATATTTTGAAAATTCATGATTTTCGATTGCTTGCATTAAAAAAAACTCTTGTATTGATACCACGTCAAAGTATGTGAAATTGTTAACCCCTAAATGCCCAAGTTCACTTTCAAAGTTAGTGAGCAAAAACTACCTAGTTCACTCATATCTACTTTCAAACATTGTATGTTGTACGATGAGATACAATAATCTTACGCAATCTCAATCAATCATAACCAATTTGAGTTTCAGGAAAACAAAGATTATATTTTGGAAAATAATTTTTTTAACAATTGGCAGTTGTTTTACATGACAATTGATTTCAGAAAAAACTTGGTGATGAATTTTCTTAATTAAATTGCATAGATGTGTGGTAAACATCCACAAGTACAACTTTCACATTTAAAAACACCCCATTAAGTGACAAATTTATTATCTACAAAGAATACAATGTGGACTATTGTTTGGCCAAATTTTGTAAATAGATATCATTAGATTTTTTATTAGATTTTGGCAAGATAATTATACCGTCATGCTCAATGACACAAAATTAATTTGCTTATGATGGTACAATTACTTTACCAAAATCTAGTTAAAATAAAGAGATATTTAATTAAACAAAGTTTGTTCATATTTTAATTCATATTGGATTCTTTGTAAATAATATTTTTGTTAGTTAACCCCTAAGTTCCTTAACTATGTTCTCACCAAAAATCCTTCAAAACTGCCATTTCTAGTACAAGTACCAAATTTTTGAAAACTATCATTTTTGTCCACACATGTAACCGTGGGATCTTGTAGTACTCTAGTTTGAGAATGTGTGAAAAAAATTTCAGAAATTTCCACCATGTAGATTGCAAGATATTAGCATTTGTAGTTGAAAAAATCCTTTTTGGGCCCTGCGAACAACCGGGCAGCTGCACTTCACAAGGTCATATCATTATGAAAAAATGTCCAAAATGGTTGTGCTTCCTTGGATTCATTCTTCAGGGCAAGTTGGCTACATATATGAAAATTTTCAAAAGAAGTTTATGTGAAGCACAAAAAGTAGAAGATATCCGTACGGTCAAAATTATAAAATTATTTTCAGATTCTCTTGAAATGAATTTTGAAGATATAACTTCAAAAATTCACCAAAAATACAATTTCCATCCTTAACACTTGAATTTTTTTTTTATTGGTCAAAATAGTGGTTTCTATTGAATTGTTAAAATATGCATAAGATCTGGTCATAAAAATTTCAATTCATTCCTCAAATAGTAAGTTTTTCAACACTGGAAAATTCTAAACATGTTGTGCTATTTCTCTTATGATTTTTTTTTGACCGTAGTGATCTTAGTTTTGAATATAAATACTGAAAGACAACCCAGTATTTTTAAGGGAAAAAAAAAAAAATCCAAAAAAAGTTTTTTTCTGCCCGACTTCGGGCAGCGACCAAAAAATGGTCATTTGAGCGCTTAGGGGTTAATACCTGGAGGTTTAGTTCCACAACTTTGAAGTCGTTAGTTGCAATAAAATCACTGGTGCAAAGGAGTCCTCAGTAAATTCTAACTGAGTGATTGTATGAATTGAACCTCTAGTTCCATAACATTATTAACCAATGAGGGTCCCTTTTACTCCGCTGGAAGTGGGTGCCTCTTGCGATTCAACTTTCTAAATAGCCAATGACTCTTTGCAAATTCAATTCAACTTTTATAGGAGTGGAGGGTTTGTCATGAATGCTTAAGCTTGGTTGATTAACTTCTAAAGGTACAAGGTGTTTTTAGGCTTAAAAACATTATTGCTTTAGAAGTGTTTAGGTTTAAATGTCACCAAGCTCTTAAAATCTCAACCATACAATCTTGTAGTGTACATGTTACAGATGACATGAATCAAATTTGGAGTCATTTGGCTATACAAGTTGCAGATTATAATGTTCAGGTGCTAAAAACAAATGCTGAAATTTTTCCTTGAAACACATTTGGAGGTCAAATTTATTTTTAAACCTACTCAAATGAAAAACTTCAAACTACAATGTGCTTTAAAACCACCATATAAACAGATTGGTTAAAGAGAATATCATTCAATTGACTCTTTGTCTTTGCAAAATGGATTTGAAATGTCAAAAAATAATCGAAGAAAATACATTTATGACTAAACCTTTTAATGAAATGCTTCTTAGTCACTCATAATTTCTTCAATTAATATGATATTCAACCCCTAAATACCCGAGCGACCATTTTTTGGTTGTCGCTAGACTTCAAGTAGAATATTCAGGCGGAAATTTTTTTTTAAAAATCTTTTTTCTTTTTGGAAAAGTTTGGGCTCTCTTTCAACCTAAATATTCTAAACTAAGATCTCTATGGTAAAAAAAAATTATAAGTGAAATAGCACAAAGTATTTAAAATTTGCCTAGTCTTGAAAAACTTACTATTTGATGAAAGTGTTGGTGTTTCCGTTACTAGATCTTATGCATTTTTTACAAATCAATAGAAACCACAATTTTGACCAATTAGAATAAAATTTTAATTCTAAAGATAAAAAATGTATTTTTGGTGAGTTTTTTTTAATTATATCTTTAAAATTCATTTAAAGAGGATCTAAATATACTTTTATAATTTTGACAGCATGGATATTTTCTATTTTTTGTGCTTTACATTATCTTTTTTCGATGCAAAATTCAAAAAAGTTATAGAACTTAAGGTAAATCATCCCATTGCGGTTAGAATTGGAGTAGGCCCTATTGTGGTCAAAATTGTAATGGTGGTGTACATTTGGGTTCTCAAATGTACACCGCCATTACACCATTTACCACAATGGGGCCTACTCCAATTCTGACCACAATGGGATGATTTACCTTATATTTTATAACACATTTGTGTTTTGCCCAAACCCCTTGGGCTTTTAGGGGTTAATCACTCAAACTAAAGTAGTGTGTGCAACTTTTTCAAAAAAAACTTATTAGAAAGAGACATTGGATGAGGAATAAATAAGCCCCTAAAGTTCACTAGAGGTATCCAAAAATATTTGGATTTTGAACTTTGAATTACTCCCAAACATTCAAAACAACTTGGATTGAAATGAAAAATTTTCCACGGTAACTAGACTTCAAGAGGAACATAACCCCAAAAAATTCATTGTAAAAAACAATCAATGAAGAAGATACAAGACTTTGAAGTTGAAACATTAAAATGCAGTTTGGTGAACTCAAATTGAGCCTTAGCACTTTGAATGGATTCAAAATCAATGAATCTTGGATTGATCTGAAAAGTTTAGCACACAAATTAGAAGAGAGAGAGAGAGAGAGAGTTTTCCAACAAGTTTTCTTGAATTTGGACATTGGATGCAAAAGTTATAGTACTTCGAATTGGACTTCAAGATTGTGAGGACACTTTGGGTCCACTAGGGCATTTAGGGTTTGAGAATGCTATGTTATTTGGCACAAGAAGATTGATTTGTCTTTTCTGTAAGTGGTTCTTGGATTGCCATTTTCTATTTGTAGTTTATCAATAGGTAATTTTTTTGTCATTAAGACAAAATCATCTAAAAAACTTCTAAAATTTCCCATAGCATTGTTTACCAATGAAGTAGAGGCCTTTTTGAATCTTTAAAAAGAAGTCCCGTACGGTAAAGAAAATTGTTTCATATGGCTCCTCAACCAACCCAAATCTGCGAATTAACTGGTAAGTCCCTCCCAAGGGTTGGGGTGATCTAAGCCCCTCGCTCGGCCCCTCGAAAAAATCATGAAATTTATTATTTTTTATGCATGGTAAAATTTGCAAACTTTGAATTCATATTTGCAATCGGAGACCTCAAATTCGGGTTGGGGTGGACTGACCCCTCGCTCGGCCACTCCAAGTTATTCCAGGAGTGCAAGGAAAGTAACAAGCCCCCTCTTTTGGACCCGGTTAATTTACCTTGTACAGCCCTCCTAACTAATTTAAGCCCTCTCATTGCAAATATGAATTCAAACCTTGCAAATTCTATTATGCATGGAAAATAAAAAAAATCAGGGTTTATCCAAGTGGCCGAGCAAGGGAGTCAATTCACCCCACCCCAAATTAGCTATAGTAGGAGAGATGTACAAGGTAAATTGATCAAGCCCCAAATAGAGGGCTTTTTCTTTTACTTGCACTGGTAGAATTACCCGGAGTGTCCGCGCAAGAGGACCTGTCCACCCTGGCCCTCCCAGGCATGTAGCAAAGTTTAATACCTACACTAAATAGTGAAATTAGGTTGTTCCTCACTAATTTCTCGACATTCCACACTATATAAATATTTGTTGTTATTGAACAAGGATGCACCACTTTTGAATTAGTTATTGGTGTAATTGGGACTCATAAACCTCCATGTGTACAAATGAAAGTATTTGTAGAAATATTTGTTGCCTTTAATGGCTTGTAGAGTAACTTTCTTAGGGTAAGGCAACCCAATCATAAAGGCAACCTAATTTCACTATTTAGTGTACTGAGAGCATGGCGAGGACCATCGCGGTTTCCTTAACTTATGCCGTGATGGAAACAAACTTGATAGATTCGGGTGTCTGCGTTCCACTTGCTGCGTGTCTGCGTTCGATCTCTGCTGCCGTGGCCGGCACGATTTGCGGAAGAAGAAAACGTTCGGTGGCGTCTGCGAAAGTGGCCCAGTCGGAGAATTAAGTTACTGSCAATCATGCATTTGGAACTTGATGACATTTGGCCCACTCTAAACTGGACACATTGACTGATTACCGGGCTAGGCGAGGCCGGAGTGCTCACTGCGCAGTTCCAGTTGTATCGAAAACTGTTCTTCCGYAAATCAATGTAGCCCCGCTCACACGAGGGAACTGAATGCAAGCGAACGCTTTGATGGGATTACCAGCTAAGTCACTCAGCTAGCCGTGCAGGGCTTGGTAGTGGAGGCTTCACTTGAAGACGTCTCTCGCGAAGCGCTTTCAATTTCCCTGACTCATCTGTTTTTTTTGTTTATTTGTTTTTCGAAAAGCGCTAACTAATCTGTTACGACCGCCAGGCAGCAAACTGGATTTAATATAAGATATAGACTCTGCTGCTCTCCGAATTTCCACAATGATGAGACCCCATCAACCGAATAGACTAGTCGCCTACTCTCCTTCCCCAGCTGAGTTCTTCCTAGATGCGCCCTCCTCCCTCTCTCTCTCTCTGCGCTTTTTCAAGTTGAGGCGCGTGGAGGCCACGAGACGCGTGGTAGCCATGAGTCCACATCTGCTCGCCCCTGTTAACAACTTACATACATTTCTTTCAGCCGCTCTTCATGCAAGAGCCAAGAGGGCCCATCGGCACTATATTATTTTGCACTGACGTACGGTCAGCCATAAATTTCCTCTTCCAGTTGCTCGAGTCCATTTAACGAGCTTGAGCTTCCCAGGAATCATTCCTGAGCTCAGCAATCCGTTGCGTTACACTTGGGGAGTAGGTTGATGATGGTTGCAGCACGTCGAGTTCCTACCAGCAATCGACAATGTCGAGCTGCTGCAGGTGTTGTGCTGGTGGCGGCTCTCGTGATGAGTTGGATGATTGCTGCCAATGCGCAAGATGGTGCACCTGCTGCCGGAACTGAACCCAACGAGGGCAACCCGAGTTCCATTGGGTGGTTTCGAGCTCACGGATGGCTCATGTGGCTTGCATTCGGGGTCTTCCTGCCCCTCGGAGTGTTCGTTTCCAGATTCGGACAGAACTACTTTTCGCAGTGGTTCTGGACACACATCTCTCTTCAGGTACCGTTACTCGTCGAATTAATTTGCTTTCAAGAGATCATCCTTCAGCTTGCGTGTTCATTGCAATGTTAATGGAATTGACAGTTGTCTGTTGTGAAAGACATTTTCTTCAATTTGAAGAAACTCCATACAAACCAATACTTGATGCTATCCATTCAAAAATTGCAATAAGGGCACTGTTCACGCACATGTTTAGCTTTGGAATAATTGTACAAACCAATACCTAATGCTATCCATTCAAAAATTGCAATAAGGGCAGTGTGGCACAGAACACTTTCATGTGAAAATCTTTACTATCTTCATAGTATTAGGCCTACCTAAAAATATGGAAGCAATTAAAGACACTAAATTAGACTTCCCATGATGATTGACATGTGTGGTCGCTTTCATAAAAACAACGGATGAAAATACGCTAGTATCCACTCACCAGATGAGTTTTTTGTCATCCAAAGGACTCAAAACGTCCCTATTGTCCTTTAAGGGTTAAGTAAAATGTAGAGGAAATTTTGAGAAGCTATAAATTGATTGGGGTTGTACATGCTGGGCCCTATAACCTCATATATTTTGATTGACAAACTTTTTAGATTCACCATGCGAAAAGTGAATTTAAATTTTTTTGTAGTTTTGACACCCTCTCGGTTAAACATTATAATCTTTCAACTCGTATACATTATAATCTTTGTAAGTGATATTGTTATGTTTTCTTTTCCAATGTAATCTCTAACATGTCTAGTTTAAATTTGTACGGTTACAATTCCAAAATACTGATACAATTTATCAAAATGTTTTTTTGTTCAACTTGGGAGCAAATTTCTAGTAGCTGAAAACAAGGCATTGGGCATTTAGGGGTTAAGGGTAAACTTAACTATCTAAATATTTCATACATCATATGGGAGTCCAAAAGAGMAGAATGCAATTCCTGGAGAGACTCCCTCTCTAGAATTGTCCTCTTGTACTCGCAAGTGTTCAATAAGTCAATTTTCTGAAACTTTTAGTTTGCAACCTTTCAACAATTTCATAAATGAGCTTTCTTCCATCAACACAGTATATTAAAAGTTGTCTAGCAAGTTTCGTTTTGTTAAAAGTTGCCATGCAAGCCACCAAGGAAACAAAATCGCACTTCAAACTCTTCATTTTAGAAACAGACATTAAACGCTGAGAAGTRAAGTTARCCTCATCTGCTCCAAAGTGCCATTTCGTAAACATAAACTCGCAGCTTGAAACAAGGCACCCCCTACGGGCAAAGGAACAATAGAGCTGATCACACCCTCGGATGCACACTTTATTTATTTATGTCTGTCACATGCCTAAGCATTCATAACAAGTGAACTCGRGTCGCTCGATAACAAATATGTACAAAACTGAATATACGCCAAATCACCATCAACAAGTTTTATGCGAGTTGCTCCAATTGCACGGCACATTCATCTGCAATTTTCCTTAACTGTGCACTCACTGCGTGGACCTTTCTGTCTATATACATATACATTGCTACGCATATCTCAGAAGCCTGAGCTTATCCGCTTGACCCAAGACATGCTTACTTGTGATCCTGCCAACCGAGTGCAACAAAAGTCTTCGTCATTATAAAACTCAGGAAGGACCCTGAGAAAAAGCCTAGTAGCCRCCCTGAATGTAGGAGTTGAGGCGCTGAAGCTCCTCACGGTGTTCAGTCACCACTGCACGCACCACGTCACCAATCGACACCATCCCCTTCATTCCCGATTCCTCCACCACGGGAATGTGCCGAATGCGGTTATCTGCATGAATCTCAGAAAATTCACACTTCAAATCACATTATAAATCACAAGAACATTACATTCTACAGTCCAGAGATTTCTTCCTTAAACCCCGAGCGCCCATCGAGAATCCCAAAAGCAAGCCACGAACTGCCACTCAAGTTGGCCCCTCCCACTAAAAAAAATAAGATCCAATAGACGTGGCTGTTGAGATTGGAAGAAGGTTAGGGTCTCCTTAGAGGAAAATATAATGGTCAAACATCTCTTGGGAGGAAGCCGGATTGGGGGCGCTCAGACCTTCACATAATCGATTGAATATCCCTTCCCATAATTCTGGAGAGGAATTTTTAATAAAAATGGCCACTGAGGCCATTGTGGAGTTGGAGTCCGAATTTCCTTGCGCCGCATAAAAGATGCGCTAGAACTGGTTAAGAATGTTACATGACGATGTGACACAACCCTTTTCAAATGAGCATGACAAAACCTGAAGTACAAAATCGTTCAAATGTGGTAAAGTCAAGCAGTGCTTACCGGTCATCAGCTCCATAGCGTGCAGAACTTTGGTGTCCGGTTTTACTGTGATGAGCTTATTCTGGAAGAGAAACACCACATTATGTTGGAGATTACATCACCTTAAATTTTAAGTGCAAATTGGAATACAAGCATAGAATTTCGACTAGGCTAAATGCAATTCACAAGAACACTAATTACCTCTTCAGTCATGATGTCCCCGACCTTGGTCGTCTTGGACGATCTGCCCTGTACAATGATCTTTCTGAGATAATCTGAGCAAAATGACAAACCACCGCATTACTCTTTATTCACAGAACAACCCTAAAAAACAGAGGCTCATGACGGAGAGGATACTAAAACATCAGTCGCCTAAACTGACCCCTTTACCATCAGCAACGTATTCATAAACTTTGTTGGACCTAATAGCAAGTCGTGTACGCATGACTTGGCTCAATGTCGATGGCCATCCACCATGTTGAATGGGAATGGGATTGTCACACATAGTTGCTTACAAACTCCCACTTCGAAAGTGCACTTAAAATTTATACATATTAGAATTCATACATAGTGATAAACAATTAATTTCAACAGATGTGGCTCTTGTATCCTAGAATCTCTCCACAGCTCTAAGTGATCTCCCAAAAATCACGCTCCTCCATACGGTATGTTAAGTCCCTTAAAAATGATACAAAACATATCGTACACCACATAGGAAGCTTATCAMYATYACTAGRAAAACGAATGAGGTTAACATGGAAAAAATTCTTCAAAATGGACATGTTGCTATTAATCTGTACATGCAATGTTGCAGAAACTTAAACTAACCTCTCTCAGTAATAATGCCAGCCAGCTTTTTCCCTTCTCCTGACTTCACCACCAACAGCGCCCCCACATTGTGTGCAGTCATCTGCAAAAAAAATTTTCAATCATAATTGAAACTACACTTGATGAATTTCAATTCATTAGTTGAACTCAAATTCAAAAAACATCATGGCTAAAATTCACATCAAAAGAAAATAGCAAAAAATGGCCCAAATACACTACAAGGGTGATCCGTAGATTGAGCATCTTCTTCTTTTAAAAAGTCAATCATGCCATAATAAAGGACTTTGTAACAGTATTCATTGGAAATATCTTCAAGTACCTTTTGAAAACAATTTTTTCCATCTCACTATCCTTCCAAAAGAGAGGTACACCCGTGGTTTGCATCAATGCCTTCCTCCCTCTTTGAAAAATTTACAAGCCGCTGATTTTTTTTTGAATGCTTACCTTCGAAATCGCTGTTGATTTCTCAAAAATCACAAACCATTGTTCTTGTGAGATTTAATCTGAGCCATCCAAATATAAATATGGATACGGATATAAAATGAATACTAGATATGGATATAGTATCGTATACAAATACATAGTGAATACAAATACATACTAGATACGGGTACAATATTGAATACAAGTACTGAATATGGATACGGAATACGGGATGAATTGTCCCATATTGATTGTCAATTAAAGTGGTTTCTCAAAATTATAAGCTCGAGGAAATAAAGGGGGGAGGGAGGGGTTTAAAAAACTTAAAATTTAAAAATTTAAATTATTTTGAATGCAATGTGAGGCCTCATGGTACCTCTCCCTCACTATGCCTATGCGTTCACTATGCCTATGTGTTTAGGATGCCTATGTGTTCAAAAGACAGGAACATGCGGACATAAGTAAAGTCATCCATCAGACACTTAGTGTTTGCATTAGTGCTACATTGTTAATTTTGAAACCAGAAAGCAAAACGAAATTGAAAGTTTCTAGGAATTTTTTTGTATGCTCTTTTTGTASTTTATCCGTGAAAGGACATGCCCATGATCACGGATTCAATCCCTTGAATCATTTCAGTGTGTTTGTTGCCATTTTGCAATCATATGTGAATGAAATTTATTTTTTCAATTTTTAGAGATGGAATCACATGTCTTCTATGTCATAAAGTTTCAAATTTGCTTTGTAAAATTTTTAAATTATTGTTAATTCTTTAAGCAAAAAGTGAAGAAAATTCTCATCAATTACAAAAATGCTCAAAGAATTTGAAATCATCACTAGATATATATGTTGTAGTGTATAACATTGTGGTATAAACAAAAGTTATATTAGAAAATGAAAAAATGAGAAACCATGGTTGAAGTTCCAAAGCTCAAGTTGCAATAAAATATTGAATTTTAAATTTTTTAAGAAATCACTAGAAGAAAACTACGTTGCTCATGAGTTTAAACTGCGTTCAGTGTGTTGGAAATTTGGAAACCATGTCATCTGAATTTTTTTGAGTTCCAAGTTCCCAACGTAGAATTTTGCATATGTGTTGGACTCTGCGTTGAAATACATTCCAATGCAAAATTCTACATTGGAGTGCATTTCAACGTAGAATTTTGCATTGGAATGAACTCCAATGCAGAGTTCAAAGCATTCCAATGCAAAATTCTACCTTGGGAACTTGGAACTCAACAAAATTTAGATGACATGGTTTCCAAATTTTCAACGCACTGAATGCAGTTTAAACTCATGAGCAACGCAGTTTTCTTCTAGTGAATTAACAATTGGAATTGGAACTATATTGAATAGACTTCATTTCATTAGTTAACTATTTCAAGGAATGAAAAGCGATGGGATACGCAGTAGTGAATGGGACAAAGCAAACCCAAATTTGACCTAACAAATTACTCCGGAAGAAATGACGTCACACGCAAGTCTCACAACAAATGCATGTGAGCAAGCAATTGCGACATCTCTCTCAAGGTAGCTAGCTTAATTAAGTGAAGAATTCCTAAAAAGACCTGTGACTCTTTTAATGTGACGCAGCAGAGTTTACCAAACGAAAGACACCAAAGAGTCTCGGTACCCTTCTTGTCGCTGCTGTCTCCATCGACGCTGCTCTGCCCGGCACTATGYCCACCGTCGCTTCTACAATAATCCATCTGGCTGCTCCCCCAATTTTCTCGTGGTCTGTGTGCAGAGCCCTCGCTCTCATCGGGATCGGTCATTTTTCTGTAAATCACAACCAGTCCATCTCCAGTCGTATTGCAAACATTTAAGGCTCTCAAAAGGTCTTTACCAATTGTTAAGGCTCCGCTGCTCACTGTGCCAATGAGAATGTGAATTGTTTAGTAACCGATTCCCTTGTTTCTGAGCCATTGCCGTWATKGATGAGTTCGTAATTTGCTCTTGTTYTGTAAGTKCATGTATCCGATGCTTTGAGTTCAGTAAARCGACCCTTCATAATTGTCATTCAGATACAGGCCATGGTATGGTACRATCTTAGCAGGTGGAACCCTCAGTACCGGTGACCATAACTGATCATCTAACTTTGCTTTCAACATTTTCACTAATAATGGTGGTTGTTGAAGTTTCCGACCCCATCTGCCACCATTACCAAAAGAAAATGTTGGCATTTCAGGCCTTCGGACCATCAATTGTAAGCGACCTAATACGAACTGCCTGACATGAAGAGGGTCGGATTTAACTCCCACTGACTCCCTTATTTCCTTGCACAGAGACAGTTTGAGGGGCATTTATAGGGTCTGTTGCTTGTTAGTTATTGCCGTAGTTGCTTCGATCAGGGCTGGCTGCAACTGAGGAGCGCTGAGTAGTATTTGCGTCAGCATTTCAACTCTGGAGTCGGCACTGACGGGCATCACGAGGATCGGACGAGCTGGTAAGACTGAACTTAGTTCAAAGTCCTGATTGGTTGGTATACGAGTCTTCTTTGATCAGAATGTTGGAAAGAGAACCCTCAAGCTTCCAGTGTGATGTACTGTTGTTTTCAGCAATAGAGGCTTGTTGGAGGTTTCCTGCATTGCTGTTTGACTTCAGGAAGTAAGCCAGCGGCTAGCTAGGTTTGCGATGTTTGAGTTCCATGAGCTTGCACGACATGAGGGTTCAGCTGTAGCAAGCAATGTCGATGTACTATCCTTCAAATGGCTCCATAGAAACAATTGACGCAGACGTTTCGCAACATTGTTAACAAGAGTGCCGCTCACACGTCTGGGCTTCAGTCTACGGATATGGCTATGGCGTGTGACGGTATACAAGCGTACAAGTCTATGCGCCATGACGTTTTCACTGTCTTTCAAGTGAAGCCATTAGTATAAACTTGTGTCCCACCTTACCTTTGTGRAGAGACGACCCAGACGTGGAAAGATATTCATTCAAACCATGTCTCTCTAACATTTTCACTCGGTTGCAGAGTTCCTAGTACGTCGTTCCAGGGCAATGGCCTCKRCTGAAGCGGCGATGGCCCCCTTGACCGAGCTCCATGTGAAGCTTGACGATCCCGTCTACGTGAAGCCTGCGGATTCGAGCTGCGAAGCCGATACCAGCCCCTTCTTCCTCACTAACATCGACCAGGTCTGCATCCCACTTCCCCATAGCTTCGGTGTGATCAATCTTGCAAGCGTATACATTGTTTCAGCAAGCTCGATAGTTGAAGCATTCACGGGAGTGCAGCTTTGAACTAGAAGTGGGTGTAATGCGTAGACTGACAGTAACATGCAGTTCCAGTTGTAACTCCGTTTGTGTTTTTGGGTGCAGATGTTAGCATTCACAGTGGAGACATTGTACTTCTACGCTGCTAACCCGGACAAGCCGAGCGACACAGTGGCCGATACGCTCAAAGAGGCCCTGAGCAGGATGTTAGTGCACTACGACTTCTTAGCCGGGCGAGTGAGGTTGAACGAGGAGCTCATGCGGATGGAGATCGACCGCAACTTCGCGGGGGCGCAAGTGGCYACAGCGACCTGCGATCTGACCATGGCGGAGCTCGGGGACGTAACGCAACACAATGCGCTCTTCCGGAAGTTTGTGCCTCAAGCCCACAACGCCAGCACCATCGCTGACATTCCCTTGATGATGATTCAGGTCGGTGGAGAGCCTCATCACATTCTATTCCTGCCATCACTATGCTCTGTTCAAGTAGATCCCGCTACAGACTAGAAGCGCACTTCTGCACTTTGATACTTTCAAGGGTCAACTTATCATTATGCTCCACAACCGCATTATCTCATACTCATCTCCTTAGCTTTATGGCGACCTTTTTAAATACCCTAAATCAAGAGAACCCACAGGTTATGTTTTCAGGTTATGTTGAATAATGTGAAAGGATAAGCTTGTCCACGAATATAACTTCCCTCAGMGCTCCCCATATCTTAGCTGTTTCACACAACGAGGCTCTATTTCATGGATACTTTCATGGTCATGTCGAGGTGCCAACTAGTAAGCCATTTGAGAAGAGGAGTCTGGTTGTGACCCTTCCTCGTCTCTTAGCTTTCGATTCTGAAACTCAGCTCATTTCTTTAAACGTTCTATGCTAACACTTAATTTACAATTTCGTAAGTATACTGAGCTGCATTCAAGCAAGCAAGAAGCAGTCGTTGAGAATATGCCAGTTAATTAGAATCTCGAGCCTTGATTTTGTAAATTGTCTTTAAAATTTTTGAGCCTTAATTGCGCCACAGGTGCACCTCAACATGTTGGTGCCCTGTCCATAAGTAAGCTTCACGTCCCAGTTACTTTATACATCTTACTTTTGATATTCCGATGAATTTTTTTTCATGTTCTATTTTGGTTGTTGCATCAGGTGACGACCCTGAAATGTGGCGCCCACGTGATCGGGTTCGGAATGAGCCATCTAGTGTGGGATGGTCACGGCGTGGTGGAGTTTCTCTTCAACCTCATGTCCCTGGCGCAAGGCGGTCCTTTAATTTTTCAACCCAAACCTCACCGAATGATGTTCAAAGCCCGGGACCCTCCCACACCGACGTTCGATCACCCGGAGTATATCAAAGTGGATGAGCTCCCCATTTCCACCATGGGCGCTTTCACCACCACCGAGGCCGCCAAGTCCGAGTACGTGGAGCTCGCTGCTTCCACCAAGCATGTCAGCAAGGTCAGTTTTCTGCATCCCAGCTTTTATTTCCCCCGGAGCCTCTCAAATGGTTTTAGTAACTTCGCACGATATTGGAACCGTGTGGTTGTAAGTAAGGTTATGGAATKACACTMAAAAATGTTGTTGTAATGCATTGGAAAGACGTTAGTATGTGAATCCTGTTTTTCCTTACTAGGGTGCAGGAACACATCCTATGCCTCAGACTCCTTCACATTGGCATATATACTACCGGTATAACATTGTCAAGATACCGGAGATCTCTAGATGTAATTTATTTCTGGGGTTCGAGACCTAAAGGTGGTGAGAATTGTGTCACTCRATCAATTGCATGGTGCTGAGCTTCGAGACTTGGTGATGGACAGATTATTAGTTTCACAGCGGAGGATTTGGCCACTCTAAAGAGGAGAGCCTTGGAAGGRGGCGTGGTGACGAAAGCCAGCACGTTCGATGCGCTCTCTGCACACGTTTGGCAAGCTCGCACAAGGGCCATGGATTCGGAGCCCACCCAGATTGCGCAGCTTCTGTACGCTGTGGATATTCGGGATCGGSTGGACCCTCCGCTGCCCRAAGGCTTCATGGGGAACGCTATTTACTCRGCTTGGGCTCGAGCYACTTGCGAGGAGGTTCGAAGTGGGCCTCTATCGTTCTGTGTGCAGCTGATCCAGAAGGCCAACGAAAGGGTCACCAAYGAGTACATTCGGTAAGCACATGWCACAACTCTTCAATGCTGTAAGGCTAATAAGTTTCGTTGGATTCATAGACGGCCAGAGTGATGTGTGCTCCGTAGTCCGTAACTCAAATCTAGAGTTTGCTTGAGGATTTTATTCATTTGTTGAGTTGCGCAAGCAGCAAATACACGTACATTTTCATATCCAAGGTCTAGATTTGACTGATCTAGCATAAACTCTATGAAAACAAGTAAATCGACGATTTTCTTCAGGAAAAATCTTACTTTCGAACGGAGAGTTCGAATAAAGTCTGCAAAGAGGGTAGTGGTTATGGCTTATGTTGCAACTCTTCTTCTTGACTGACTGGTTGCCTCTTGTATTCTAGAAGAATCGGTACAGGGTTACGTTTTGATAGTYGATTTTCTMTAATTTTTTGYTATCAAATYAATGACTTCATTGTTGATGGTGAAGGTCGGGGATCGACTGGTGGGAAGTGTACCGAGGCCTTCCAGCCGTCACCAGTGGCATCCTCATCAGCTCSTGGCAGAAAATGCCGTTCTATTCCATCGATTTCGGGTGGGGCAAGCCGGTGTTTGCCGGACCCGCCGTGTCGCCCATGGTRGAATTCGTGGTGATCTTGCCCTCGTCCAAGCAAGATGGTGGGCTCAACGTCAGCCTGCATTTGCAACCGGACGTGATGGTCAAGTTTGAGGAGTATGTGAAAGTCTCCGCTTGATTGAATTTGATAACAGCACACAATTAMTATCAGCTAAATTCGTTCCGTTCCTGGTGTGGAATATATTTTGATTTWGTCATTTATCATAAGGCACGAAAGGAGTTGTCAGAGTTTGCAATTTTAGCTCAGTCTTYTATTTCYAATTCTCTCCCWCCGTGATTCTGAGCCGCGGACACCTTTGTCTAGGCCCCGGACCCTGCARAGAATTCAAATTGTGTATCCAAGTTGCCTCCATTTTTGGAGCAGAAGTACTCACTCTTGATATTTTTGCATTTTGTGCTCTACTTGCTCTCCTTTTAATGATTTGCAGCGCAAGCCCATTTTCCTCCCAATTCAAGTGCTGTTCTGATAGTTTTGCAAATGACTCTTTTGTGATAATTGTGTGAATTATCACAACGAAATAACCGTATGGTCTTGAAGCTCATACTCTCATGGGTAACCGAAGCCATAATTTCTGCAATCGGACGAAAGCAATTAAAGATTGTAATGTGTAATTGAGTGCAGCTACCGAATTTTTCAGAATTTTTCAACCTGCCCGAATACTGTCGGTGATCTTAACGAAACTTTGAGAGGTGCCTCAAAATGTTAGTAATCCTATATCATAGGAACAATGGACAGGAAGAACTGGCGGCTATACTTCAAAGTGAGCAAATGGAATTGGGAAAAGAAGCGGTTGTACTTGGAAAACAAAGGTTGACTTGTTAAATTGGAAAAAAATTCTTAGGGTTGGAAATGAACCGACCTTAAAAACAACAGAAGGATATCGTAACCGCCTCCATGAGAAGTATCAGTGGCAAAGACCTGGGTGAAGAATGATACCTGGATGATTGGGCAAGGAACTAATTTTGGAGTGAAGGTATGGAGAGGGTTTGGCTGATAGAGCTAAGAGCATCCACACGAGCTAAGAACTCAAGATATGATGCAAATTAGGTAAGTACCCGGGCCTGGCCATTTTTATTGTCCCGTGGCACGCACATCCAAGTAGAAAAAGTGGTTGGGCTTGGCCAAATTTGATGAAGCCCCAACCAAATGGAGAGTCTTTATATTGACTTGATATGATTTTTTTTGTTTTTTATGACAAAGTTTGAAGCACTTTTGAATTGAAAAATCTTTTCCCTTGTCCACACTTATGAGGTGGTTGGCACCCGCAATCCCAGGACTGTTTTAGGGCAATTAGCTGAGAGGCTATAACCGTGGAATAGGGGGGGCTATTTCTGCGACGGTGATTTTTTTTAACAAAAACACGGATCTAAACTCTTATATTTTAAGGGGCAATTTCACTACATTTTTTTTTGGCCATGTGCACAATTTGCTATTTCGTTTCTTGATTGGCAATACATGGCTTGCTACTGCTGCTTTAGTATCGTTCTTGGAATTGCTATGTGTCCCAAAAAATGGTATAATATTGGCGATTTTTGTGTAGGTGTTGTGGAGTGTGTGGATCTCAAGATTTTGTGCATTTTTTTGGGGGGGAATGAGTTCATTGACTCACTTAGTTACTAACAAGGGAGTTGAACCCTTCTTGCAAAATGCAAGACTGCCCAAAATGCATTGTTAGTGTTCTACACACAAAACAAACAAGACACGTTTGTTTTATGAGTTAGTATGTCCAAAAAAAGGCACTTCGGCTCCACAGTTTGGCCACCTCGTCACCAATGCTGCAGGTAGGCAACTTCATGCACGATCTCCAGCGGTCCCACCCTTCAATTGTTCAAGGATCACTGTTTAGTAGTTCAGCAATCAGCACGCTCCACCTTCGATGCCGAATGTCAAGTACAATCTCAGCTTGCGAATCCTACGTCAAGGAAATGAGTGGCAGAAACAGCCAATCTCATGAAAACTAAGGAAATTTAAATGGTAGGAAACGTAAAGAAAAGGATAATAATTGCTACGACTAAGTCACAGGTCCCCTTGTCAGCCGACCTTCACAGCAGTTTTCTATGAATTTATAGCTCCCTTGTAAGGAAAATTCTCAAGAGAAAAAAACTTCTGGCTAAACATGCGCACAACAAGAGGCAAGTTCTTCCCCAACCTATTTCTATAACATGATTTCAAGAACTTCAAATTTGAAAAGCACCTCTCATCCTCAGTAGAGCCCAGAACCAAACAGTAACCTATTTCCGCTAGTTTGAAGTATTCAGGAATGAGAGAACACAAGTGCCGTGACTGTGCAAGCTTCCGCTAGAGTTTGATCACGGGGTTCACGTCCACTGGCTGGCCGCAAGCTGACTCACAGTTGGCCTGCATGGTTACTTTAAACAAACCCTGCTGCAAATCAAGATTAGAAGCTGAGAGCATGAACGGGATGGTATCAGAGTGGCCCCCCTCATGCAATTGGCCCCTGTTCACGGTTTTCGCGTTACTGTAAAATTCTTTCAAAACAGCCAGGTGGTGCGCAAAGCTTGCCTCATCCCCTTCTTGACACCAATACTGTAGATAGATTATCCTGAATGCATCAAGGAGTTCTTGCTAAGGAAAACGGCGATCCAACTCAACAGACAATGCTTGTGCAATATCTGCAAAGACTCGAGTAGTGAACATGATGTTAGACTGCAAGGAACTGAAGGCACATGACAAGAAGGACCAGAACACAGAAGCCAGAAACACAAGAGGCAAACACCAAAATTGTGACAACACTTAGAAACAAGCCATAAACACAATAGCTGAAGACCTAAACACACAAGATACACCAACTGGATACACCACACAAAGATACAAAAAAAAAAAATGGAAAAAAAAAATGGAAACAAAAAAAAATGGAAACAAAAAAAAAATTCATACCTGAAAATTGGCGCTCAATGGTATCCTGCATACGATTGAAATCTTGCTGGGTGACAAAAATATGCTCACCGGTCTGCTTGTCATGGCAGCGCGCATACACTATGGTTCCACGCAAGTTAAAAAAAAAGAGAGAAATCCTAGAGTCTCCAGGGAACTCCTTCCACCGCAGCGGCACATCTCTGCATTGCAGAGAAACCAGGTCGTGACATCGGGGGAAGTCTTGCTTGCTGAAAGCAGTGGCCCCATCAATAAACAAACGAGCCAGCTCCTGCTGACACACCTTCATAGCTTGCAAGAAGTCGCAGACAAAGATGTCACGCGCTTGAGAAAGCTTCATCAAGCTATGCACTACATTCAGAAGTGGTATGAAACAGGCCAAGGACAACAAGACCTCTATGTCAAAGAGCAAGTCAAAGTTATCAGAAGCCCCAGCAACAGATTTATGGCCAAGACCAGAGGTCATATCAACCCCCATCTTCACTAGAAGAGTGCTGTATTCAACCAAAATTCGTTGCGCTGGACTCCTCTTGGAGATCCACCGCGTTTCAACATTGCGCAACATTTTATTGCCCTTAGTTTCCATAAGATTCGCTAGTTTCTGCAACTCAACATGTCTTCTATTACTTTGGTAGAAGTAAGAGTACACTGATTGGAAGAGGCCCTCGAGCTTGGACACCATGGGATACTTGGACAAAGTCTACACAACCAAATTCACCCGGTGACTCACGCAACTGGCCCCCACTGAAAAGGGAGCCCACTTGTCTCGGATTTGGGTGGTAACACCAGTCTTCGGACCCTAAATGTACTAACACCGTCAGCACTCAACACCAAAACATATAAGCTTAGCTGCGATGTCATCATGAGTAAGACCTCCCTCATCAATCAGTGCATGCATAATCACATTAGTAAGGTGGTCCGCTGTACCCCCTGCAGACACGCAAGACAAATGTAACAAGTGTGGCACTCTTTTCTAGTTGTCCATGGCGTACACATGCACGCCAATCCAGTAGGTATTATCAACCGCAGTGAACTCATCGGCACTGATTGAGATATATCTCGCTGACTGCACAATACCTTTCAAAGCAGTTAAAACAATCCCGCGCAAATGTTGGCTCATCTCCCAACTAGAAGATTCCGACCAATGCTTTCTAGGCAAGTTCTTCAATTTCAAATGCCTAAGCAAATATTGTTCCCTCTCGTAATCGCACATAGGACGGCTGTGAGTAAGAATTTGGACTAGGGTAGAGAATTGTACTCCCTTCCTTTTGAACTCACCCTCCATACCAGTCGTCAATTGATCAGCTACAGTGGAGCCTGCCTTTCGGCTAGCCACGAGTTTGTAGTGCTTCACGTGCTTGCAGTCTAGTTTGCAAAATGAGTCGCCCTTCCTCAAATGCGGCAGCGGCACACCGTCTTGAAGACAAGTACGCTTCCCTTCATGTTTCTCCAAATTATCGAGATTTGGAACCATCACCTTCTTCCTGCCGGTGATAGTCGTGCAGCTCTGGCAAATGACCCCGGTCAAAAAACCATTTGCATCAAACTCGCCCTCCGCCCAAGTAAACTTGCATGCCCACTTCTCCTGCCACTTCCGAGTCAGGGTCGGCGCATCAGGCTTCCTCCTCTTCCGCGCGTTCGTGGCACCCCCTCCTTTCTTCCTTTTCCCCATCCCGCAAAACTCGCCATCGCTTTGAGGTCCAGGATCAGCAACCAGCGGAAACGCTACGGTGTCTTCGGAAGCCGGATGGCGGGTAATTGCTGGAGAAAGGGAGAAGTGAGTCTCAGAGACATGCGTGATGTCAAAGCTGGCAATCTCCATCGGCTGCACAGCAGAAGGATTTGGCGCAAGATACTTACCAATGCCGTTTGAATTTCGGCTGGAGCCAAAGCATCGCACTCAGAAGTTATCAGGCAACTAAAGTTGGGGCACCATGAAACCTGGACAACAGAAGTAGTGCACAACTGCACACAAAACACACAGTGTAAACTAGCAAAGAGTAGTTACAATACCACGAAACAAGCAAGAGCAGACAACCAAGACTCTAGAAGTCTAGCAGACCAACACTACAGCAAGAGAAGCGACGGAGGCAAGCACTACAACACGAGAAGCAACATCGACAAGCAAAGCAAAAGCAGGTGTGATCGAAAGGTAAGTGGTGCGATTGCAATTGCAGGGAGGGATTAAATCCTGCAGCAGGAAAAAAACCCAAGACCCTAAACCATCTCGCGCCGCCTTCCCTGAGTTCCGTTCCAGAAATCGTCCATTGCAAGATAGAAAATTACACACCCACGCTTCCACACACCCATAGCCACCATTTCCCAATTGGAGTGAATGCAAAGGCGGCATCCAAGCCAAGCGTGCCTCCAAGATTTTCACAACAGTTTGGAAGTGGCGCATTGGAGCCGGAAATCAAATCGGACGAATATGCCATTTTTTGAATGGCAATTAATGAACGTATCAATGAGGCGTCAAGGCAACGAGGCAACGATCAAAGGATTGAAGGCATTTGGCGACTTGGTGAGCACTTCGAGGCTCCGACCAGCAACCAGCATTGAAGAATGAAGACTAACCAGAAAAATTACTGTTGCTGCTAACTCTGCTTGCGAATGCAGGTTCTTCAGGTACTCAGGAGGAAGAAGCAAGTGCTATTGAACTTGGAGGAGAGCTCCTGTACATTGTGTACCCTGCGATTTCAACGGCCAAGATGTAGCCGCCGAGCTAAATCTGGACAGTTGAGGGAGCGCCGATGCGACTTGGATGAATGTCGGCTACGGACGAATGCTATCCCAGCACGGGATGAAATCAAACTTTTGCCAACGAACACAAAATTTTCTGTGAACTTTGGCTCAAATGTTCATTTCAATTTTTTTTTTTAATATGGACATTTAGCTCCCCATTGTTTTTGGTAGATTTCTGGGGCAATTTATCTAGTTTTAAGATCACTGGTTGGCACCTTGGAAACCAAGAAAATCCAGTTCCTTGTGTTTGTAGCCCATGTTGGGATGGGGCACAATTATAAAACCGAGCCCAGGCTCATTTAAGCACTCAACATGTGGTTCCTAGCCGGGCCTTTTTCCTGTGCCACTCGTAGAATGCTCTAGGGATTGACAAAAACAACCTTTTGCAAGAACTATCAACTTGATGCATTACCCTAAATTATTTGACTCAAACAAAATTGTTGAGAAAGATTTCTATTGAGGACATAGTCCTTTGTTTCTATGTGCTTTTTCCTTTGTATTGGAATTGTTTCTATGTTTCAAGAAAAAAACAAAAAAAATTGACAACCATTGTGAGGAAAATAGTAAGAACCCTAAGATGCAATATTCATTTGTACTTTCAATTTGAATTTGGCTTATAGCTAATTGGTTGGTGAGGAATTGATAATGATGGAAATTAACTAATACATTCTATAGCTGAGAGGATGCAATTGGTGACCATTGAAGAAAAAATGGTTCATTTCTATGGAAAGAGGATATCAACCAAGGGAGCTCCAAAAAAAATCTCAAACAAAATTTCAAGGAATTTCTTGAAATTAAAAAATTTCCCTAAATTATCCTAGGTAAAAACATCCGTAAATGTCCATGGACCCATTTGTGATAAGTAGGCCTTTTAGCTAAACAAAGATGGCAAATTCATGTGGCTATAATGGATGACAAATTCTTTCAGCCTCTTTGTATATTCTCAAGTCTTCCATGCTATAGCATCAAGAATCAATTTTTCAAATCTAAATTTGATGGCCTCCGTGCTAAATTGAGGCAATATGTTCCCTCATTTTCAGTAGATGAAATCATTGATTTGTTACAATGACAATGACAATGAGTGCAAAAGAGGTGGGCAGGTGTTTTTACAATCCCCCCTCCCAGTGAGTCCATCCCCCTTCCTCTGCCTCCAAAGGCGTTGATCCCCTATATGATCTTGGAATACAGAATAACATATTTGTTTAAAACGTATACATACAGTTGATGCATATACAATACATACGGAATGTGGATACAAAGTATACGAATGGATGTCTCATATTGTTTGCAGGCAGCAGACAAATTAGAGAAAATACAAATGTGGGGTTGGGGGGATTAACCCTAGATTGTGTCGATGTCCAAAAAATGGACGATGGATAGATTCGGCGACTCATATCGGCCAGGAAAAGACGATATAACATTCATCCAAATTTTCCCAAGTTGGGACACGAGTTTGGCATCCACTGGTGTTTGTTGCAGGTGCTTCTGAAAGAACAATTGGGAGAGAAAAATCAGTGAGCATGAAGTTGTGAAGATTAGAGGAAAATTTGAATGTGACCGAGGTGATGGTTCAGCCCAAATCACGTATTCAAGGCCAAAAATATTTACCGGGCAGTAAGACTCACGGGCTTTCGTACTGCGCTTTTCCTGATTATAAAAAGGAATGGGAAGCTCATTTTAAAATTCCAGACAGATGACAGTGTTGTCTTGGGGAATGTAAAGTATGGGAAGTGCGTAAATGAGAATGCCACTTGTCTACTTGGAATTAAAAAGAATTAGTGTAGTACTATCTGGATGAAGTGGCGGTTGAGTATAACAACCTTAGAATGGCGGTTATACTTCTATGTGTGTCCATGGAAGGCTGCGCCTTCATTGACGAGTTCAGGTATTCCGTAGCATACAATTCTTTACTCAAAGTGATTCTTTACTCAAAGTGGCAGTTGAGTATAGCAACCTTGGAATGGCGGTTATACTTCTATGTGTGTCCATGGAAGGCTGCGCCTTCATTGACGAGATCAGGTATTCTGCAGCATACAGTTCTTTACTCAAACTAAGTCTCTGCAATTACCGAGCTAGGTGGCTGCAGATATAATCGTGGGGGTTTGCACCAAAAAAAAATCGTGGTGGAGGAAGGCTGCTCTGGCAATAATGACTTCCACCGCATGCAATCGGCATTGCCTCAACAATCACAGTGCATTGTACACCCGAAGTTTCGAGCACATTGAAAAAGAATTCAGATTTTCTTCCAGAACTTGAAGAGCAAGTTATCGTAATAAGTTGAAATCGATTTAATGGGCATGAACGACGATGCAGATCATCGCATACCACATTCTCTTCACCACTGTGTACATTGTTCCTACGTTGCTTTCCAAATTTCATCTTCAGTCATGAACATAGTTAGTGAGCTCGTAAGTCAGAAAGCATCTTCTTAGTGTGTCGACCAGTTTCCCATCACACCGTTAGAGAGAAGCATTGCCATGCTGTGTCACTTGTAGAACTCTACAAAAAACGAAAGTCATACCTTCTCGCACCTTGCAGCATTAGCAGAACACCGTTTCAATTTATAGACCCATTTACTAACTAGTTCTCCCTCTCACCGTTATCAAGCTTAGGACGTATGTGAATTGTTGTACCAGTTGACAATCGAAAACGTCGATACTGATACAAGAAATTGTCGTCACTGTCATCGACCTCGTTCGTTTTATCGTAGCATTAGTTCCATCTGAGTACTAGTACTCTTCCTCTTCCTGACAGGCCACTAACCGTCTTCCTTTTATTCACGTTTTTGACATCATGCATAGAGCATGCCGCCTGCACACGATCATACGTCCACATTAGTAGCTAGTTGGCAAGTTGTGGAGCGCTGGACAGTTGAAGTAGGTGCGACCAAGAGTCAAACTAGACGTATTCTGAAACTGTTAGACAAGAGACATTTACTCCACATACTGGTGCGCAAGGGATTGGAGACAAGTGACTCTCCCCAAGGATTACGCTTTCTTTTTCGATACCACGCAGCTAGAATTCTAGGTTGGAAAAAGCAAATCCTCGAAGGTAATCCATCGGGATTTAGCGACGCAGTGAATAACGCTCTTCGGATTGTCCTTTGGCCTGATAGCTACAATGACAAATCCCTGCCATACCAACTCTGAGCTAGCTTCTATTCACTGTAAACACACATCACATTTGGTGGAGGCACAATCTTCACTAGAAACACCACATGTGGCAACTACAGCGATGCAGACACACTCGCATCACTACAAACGACATACACATGGCAGACAGAGAGTCGTCGGGACTGCTTCAGTACATACGACTATTGGTGGTCACTCCTTACGCAAAAGGAAGGAGAGATCAGTCTCTGCTGACACTACTTTGCAAGGGAAAAGACGGAAAGGAGGATGGCAGCCGGCCCTTTCTACGGATCCAGACATTGAACCGATGACGGTGAAGCCGGACGACAGTAGACATGCAACAAACGCTACGGCTGAAGAAACCAAGCATTTTCCAACTACAACTCCCACCATTCCACCAACGAATGACTTACCTCTGCAAGATTGGCGGGGAATCACTCCAGGAGCAACCTTCCATCCGATTGTTGTTCGCATTCTCGCGGCGGCTGCCGCACGACTCCCCAACCGGGCCTCCAGTAGCAATGAAGGAGACACTCTATTCAACTTAGCTATCCGGTCATGCCTGCAGCTGGGTCGACGAGAGGTATTGTATGTCATCCTCCTCGACGATGGGCATGAGCTCCATATCCCTTGGGGACTAGTGGAGCCTATCAAGTTTGCAGCACCTGTTGGAAGCGATGAAGTTAGCGAGAAAGAGAACGTCATGCTAGGCGTACACGCACTCGGTCATCCGTCATCACAAGAAGTAGGCGACGCTTCTCTGTCCGACTCAGATGCAAGTGCTACCTTCGTTGAGCAACAAGCGTGGTGTCTTGGCGGCTACTATCCAACTTCCTTGGACCTTGGATACGGGAGCGAGCCTTGTCGGCCGACACTGAGCTCTGACAATGTCTGTCTCTCAGAGTTCGGGTTCAACTTCAGTGCGTCCTCGTCGTTCTCTCAGGACTATCGATTGCAACTACCGCCGGAAATGGTACTTCCGCGTTCTAAAAACACATTCTCACTCTTAGAGTTTGCAGAGTCGTCACAGTATCGGGCAATAAGTGGCTACAACAGAGTCAACCATTTACTAAGTTTCAACAATGTGTTTGAAGATGTATTTCTTGACCATGCGACACAAAACAACTCTGCGTTGAAGAGCACCGCGAATCGTCCTGAGCCGCGCGGAAGACGGCGTATGAGCAATTTTGGCGCACATGCAGCGCCAACAATGTCTTCTAGTGCAGCACGTACTGTACCACCACATGCCATCGTTGGCTCTCCAACCGCACAATTTGGAGGCAACAACCAAACTGCACCAGTCCACTCTTCTGGGATTGCGCAAGCCGACATCGTGTATAGTCGGCGCAAATCGGGAGGAGTCAACATTCAAGTGGATGGCACTGCAAAGCGTGCGAGCGACCCATGTGTAAGACAACAGGCCATAGTCCCTCATATCCATGAAAACAGAAGTGCTGTTGGCCAACAGCCGACTGCTTGCCCTCGCAGAAGGACCACGGGGGATGGGCCATCTCGTGCCTCCCGTCCCACTGCAGCCGCTGGAGCTGCCGCGTTCGCAGCGGACTTTGCTGAAGAGACGTGGTCTACCGACCACACAACTTATGTCCATCATCCCGTGAACTTCAGAGGTCCTTTTCCAGGCCCCAGTTTCACAAGCCGCCGCAAGCCAACCATACTGGCCTTGTTTGGAAAATTTTGGACTGAAAAGACGTTGGAAAGGATTTGCCAAGAAACCAATAGGTACGCGAGCGAGGCAGATCCGAATACATTGTTACCAATGGGTGGTCCATGATGGTGGAGTTTTTGAGTCCTACGGAATTACGGGCTTTTCTGGGCATTTCGCTTCTGATGGGAATAAAGCGCATGCCAAACCATCGGGCTTACTGGAACAGACGATTCCCGATTTTGTACTGTCAGACAATTGCTAGTACGATGACCCAATCGCGGTATGAGGATATAACGCGTTGTTTGCATGTTGCGGAGGACAACATCAGTGATGAAGGCAGTCGTGGCGCTTCTGGGGATACTTTATCAAAAATGGGGTGGCTACTAACGACGATGAAGGAGTGATTCAAACAACATTGGAACTTGCACCAAGAAGTTATTGTCGATGAATGCATGGTGCGATACAAAGGCTCCTATTGTCCGATTCGTCAATACATTCCGAAGAAGCCAACCAAGTGGGGAATAAAGGTTTGGTGTCTTGCTGACGCGCACTCGTATTACCTTTACGATTTTTTTGTATACACAGGGGCTGCTCAATGTGCTGCAGTGGCAGGAGGCAGGACAACAAGCGCCAAGTCCGGATATGATGTCGTCATGCTCCTCATGGCAGGTCTTCACGGACTAGGTCACGTTGTCGTCATGGATAATTTTTTTACCTCTGTTAAATTGATAGTGGATTTGGTAGCGTTGGGAACGTTTGCCACTGGCACTGTCAACAACAATCGTATAGGTCTTCCTAAGACACTAGCGCAAAAGAGGCTTTTCGTTAATGAGCCTCGACGAAGTGTTGCATGGCAAGTGCACAGAAGTCGAACAATTTCGTGCGTTGTTTGGGTGGATTGACAGCCAGTTCTCCTTCTCTCCTCTTTTTACACACCGCTACCTCGTTTGGGAGAAGAGTGGCCTACAGTCCCCCGATGGATAGGTGGTGAAGAGATGCAAATAGCCACATCTCTTGTACACAAAGGATATACAGAATACATGAGGGGTGTGGACATTGCTGATATGATGAGAACTGCTTACTCTGCACAGGTCCGTAGCCACAAATGGTGGCACAGGTTATTCTTCTTCTTGCTCGATACATCTGTGGTCAACTCATACATCATATATAAGACTGCATGTCAACGTTTGGTACAGAAGCCGATGGAGCGCATCGACTTCCAACTTCTTCTGGCTGAAGCCCTCTTCAAGCCGTGGCAAGTAAGGCGGGGTTGTGTGTCCACTTTTCGTCTTGCACAACCTGCAATGCACTCTCTAGTTCGAACGGGTAGGCCGAGGAAATGTTGCTTCTGCTTCTCCAAGACCCGTACCAATCTGAGTTGCCTTCAGTGTGGAGGAGTACATCTTCACATGGGAGAGTGCTTCACTCGCACTCACTACTCTCTGCGTCGTTGAAAGTATGAAGCAAATAAAGTGACAACGCTGCATCAATGTGCTCAGGCAAAGCTAGTTAGGTGGGGAGTCACGTCCTTTCTACATGCAATGCCAATTGCACCAATGAGGAAGGCAGCATGAGTCACAACGCTCCACACTGGGGGCATACGACCAAGGGCCGATGGCATCCTTTTCTCTTCACATTACCATTGAGGAAGTCATGAAATTTTAAAGCTTGGGAACGCCTAAGACTGTAGTATGAGAGTAGTGTACAGGTTCGTAGAGTCTGTATGGTTTTCATCATGTACATGTGTTCAGAAGTAAGAGTCGCTTATCATAGTATGTGTATGGTTTTCATCATCTTCTTCATGTTTTCAGTTGTAGGATTGAGTCTTTAGAGTGGACTCAAGAGTTTTCGGTAGCCTAATTGTGTACGGTTTCCTCTCCTTTATAAGAAACAGCATCTGCAGAAGAGATAACTATATCTAGTAATCGTAGTTTCTATGTGAAGGTCAGTTGTAACAATGTATAGTAATCAACCTTGTACACAAGATTCTTCGGCTATAAGTGACGAGTGTAGTAGCGGCAGTAAGTGGAGGTCATCAACATATGCGTCCGCACTCCGAATTTCAGGTATGTATGCATCTTTCCAGTMCTATGTTGATAGTATCTTCACTTCCTGAACACTTGCCATTGTCTGTCCTTCGAAAATTTTCGGTGCAGCATCACTTGGTGAGAGTCGATGTAGTCCTTGGGTTGGCAGATGTTACACTAGATAAATGTACAGCAATCATCGACCTAGAAGCTGCTATTTCAGAGTTCATGACTCACGTGCAGCCATTTTTTTGTCCCTGCTGTTGTTGCTAAACGCATGTCGTTGTGGTGAAATTGTCAAGTGGGTCGACAAGCCAAGGGCATCGGAAGTTGAGGACGTTCAGATATCTAGGCGACACCACTACAAGTAGTTCTTCAGAGGGAAGCTAGCTTTCATGAATCAACACATCGTGATGGGCTGAGTATGTTGCACATAGCAGAATTTTGGAGGCCATTTCATGTACATAGTTTTTGTTGTAGGCAGTGGAGATGCTGGGCAACTCTCACAGGCATTGTAAATATTCAATAAATAAATGTCTACAAATCAGTGTTCAATGGCATTCTGTAAAGTCTGAAAAAGATTCCTTCGCTTGTTAGCTTAGTGAATCATCGCACTGCTCCTTTGCATCATGACATGTGGGGATTGTGAGACGCCTTGTCAATGAGAAACCGGTGAGACCAGCAGAATGTTGGGGAGAATGTGCCACAAAACGATGACTGACAGAAGCTTCTCAGGCACTATAGCATTCTTTACTATTTACTTGTTGCTATTAGAGACAACAATATCGACGGGCACGTTGCACAGACGGTCCTAAATTCCCAAACGGGCATTCCGTGCAGGTCATTGGGGCAATCCAGAAATTTCACTTTGCTACTACTTCTTGCAAGGACTCTTCATTGCAAGGTGCACTGAATTCCACACATTCCAGTTTTGATGATAATTCCTTCGTAGTGCGTTTCTTCTCATCAAGCACTGCGCACTGTAATTTTCCTAGATTTTCCCTACCTTTTTGCATGGTCGCCATGACCTCGTTCGTTGTCAGTGTTCCACCTGCCCGTCCAGGTCAACTCTTAGAATCGGTTAGTCAAACCTCATGATCTTCACGGGATTAGTAGTTTTCGGAAATTTTTCTTCGCTTCTCAATGATTTTCAGGCTTATACAAAGGATCCTACGGTTACTTTGTGCATCGTCTGCAGCAATTGTTCATGAAGGCTCACCAAAAGCAATGCACGTTTTGGGCCACCCAGCACCTCCGCGATGAGTCTCCACGCTCTAGGGTTAAGAAGCACTTGAGTCAATTTTTCAACCATTAAGTATGTGACACGTGTACCCCTCAAGTACACATATTTCATCTTTGTTTTTTCACAAAAACAACACTTTTCACACAAAGTACTCAATGGATGAAAATCATTGATTTGTTACTTATAGTAAGGTAAGACAACCCATTGCGGTTATTTCTTCCATAGTAGTCACCTATGAAGTGGCCCCATTGTGTTTTTTTTAGTTTTGCCAGATGTGGGCCACAATCAATGTCTTACATGATAGTGATGGAGTGATTAGTGACCACATAAGGCACTTCCAACTTTTCAGTGTGAAATTCATTACAAGGATTGACTTTTTACACATTCCATKTTAGAAAATATTGTGATTGCATTAGGTAGTGAGATGACCATCATGGATTCAGATTTTGTTGGCTATGGGGTGGTCTACAGACCCTGATGGGCCATGAAAAATTAAACACTTCAAAAATTCATAGCAAATTCTTACTTTATCTAAAAAATATAATTTCAATAGTAGCGTGAGGCCAAACTCCAAATTCTGACCACAATGGGCTGTCTTACCTTAGTACACATCGGGAACTAACACACCCATTGTATTCGTACTGATGTTGTACTGTTTCAATGGGCTCACAGTCCAACTTTGAAAATGTATTGTTGTAGTATAGCATCAGTACTAATACAATGCCTCCCAATGAAACAGTATTGTTGCAGTACTGACGCTGTACTACAACAGTACATTTTCAAAGTTGGACTGTGAACTCATTAAAACAGTATTGTTTCAATGTGGTGGGGGGGGGACTTTCGTGATGAGTATTCTAAAGACGACTGATATCTCTTTTTCTTAAATGCACACTCTTCTGGATGAATGGTTGAAGCTTTTTCCGCATTTTGTATGTTTCCTTCAGCGACGAAGCTCGCTTTCTGCACTGCCCAAAGAATGCCTGGATCCCGGACCAAAAGCAACGTCCAGGTTTGTTTCAAAAAAACAAACACAAAAAAACAACGTCCACACGTCCACACCGTGCAGCCAGAAACTCCCCCACTCCGACCAAATCTCCAAGTGGGTGGTCCGGATTCTGAGTAGCAGTCCCCCTGCATTGTTGCCAAGCAACAAGGTCGCAAGCTTGCACTCGTCATTTCCGGTGCCTAACTTAGACTTGATCCGAGTCTCGTTTTCGCAAGCAAATCCGAGCTTCTTGCTGAAAGCTGGGACAGAGAGAGGGAAGAGAATTGAGAGAGAGTCCTTCGACAGACGGACTGTAGGTACTGAAGGAAGGAAGGAAGGCAAGAAGGACGTGCGTGCGTGCCGGGGTGAGCCATGGCGATGGAGGTGGACATCGCCATAGTGGGAGGAGGTTTGGGGGGACTGGCACTAGCGCTGGGATTGCAGGAACGTGGCCTGCGAGGCCATGTCTTCGAGAAAGCGCCCAAGGCGCGCAAGCACCACGGCACCACCATCAGCCTGGGCCTCAACGGTATATATACTTCCACTTTCAGCGTCCAATTCCAAGGTTCTTGTCTAAGTTTAGAACGCCTCGTGAAGGCCTAGCTAGCTACAGTAGATAGCTGGCTTTCACAATCTCACCTCTCTAATGTGACACCACTGACATAGAATCTGAAGCATTATAAAATCTGACAGGCACACTAACAGATTCTATGTTTCTTCAAGTCCGTCAATCTTGTGGGTATTGATTACATTAGAATTTTTTAAACATGGCATAGCGGAGAAGTAAGCCTGTATTGTAAGTTATAAATCTGTTTACGAGACGTTGGTACCCCACCTGTTCACAAATGAGGGGCTTCAGAACAGAAATGTGCCCGGTCATTTGTCATTTGCACTATACATTATACGGAGTACAGTTTAGTGCAATTTCAAAGTGTTGCAATTCGTCGAGATGCATCTTGAATGCCTCGGTTGCTTCCCACAGTCGTACTTCCTAATGTGACACCATTGTATGAGAGTGACAGCTTCGATGTTTCTTTATCTCAATCTTGGGAGGGAAGATTACATTAGGGTTTCCYAAACATGGCATAGTAGAGAGGTGAGACTGTRTTCTAAATTCTTCACGAGACGTGGCTACCCACCTGCTCACGAAAGAGGGACCTCAGAACTGAAATACGTGTACGGTCATTGGCATGTCATATCTACGATTGGCACTATACATTTCTTGYGCAATTTCAAAGCGTTGCAATTCGTCAAGATGATGTGCAGGGTTGAGAGCGTTAGACGGAATCAAGCCAGAGTTAAGCAGCAGAATGATGGCGAATGGCACCGAAATATCCAAAATTCGTCAGCAAGTTCGGGAGGTCGGCCAGCCTGAGAAGGATAGATCGGTTCTACCCCCGCCTAGATCGATTTGTACCATCCCCTGGAGGAGYGCTCAGAAAACGCTGGCGGACGAGATTGGCGACCCAAGCTTATTCCATTGGCAACACGCATTCCTTGACTACACCATCGTCGAGGTATCAATCAAGAACTTGTCTAMTTTTTTTCCAACTTGGCGTCCTCTAAGACTCTACAGCACGGACTTCTTTTTCTGTCTCATCATTAAGCAGTGGTTTCAAATGTAGAAAGTTATGGTCTTCACGGAGAATGAGTTCGAGGGATGAGTAGTGTCATTCTTAGATTGTCAAAATTATGATTCTCCAAGTTTCCAATCAGTGAGGATTAGACTGAAGAGTATACTCAGAATTGTACCAAAGCTTGCTCCACTGGCGACAAGCATTCCTAAACTACAGCATCGTCGAGGTATCGATCAACGTGGAGCATTTCCTTTCTTGACTTTCTCTGAAGCTTCAAAGCACGTGGCTGTTTGTTGTTTCTAAAGTAGGGATATTGTGGTAAACTATTGATTGCTTTTGTTTGGTAAGGGAGGTGTGGAGGCACGCTTTGAAGTGCCTGCAGAGGAGGGATACAGCAGCTTATCGCCTGTTCATACAAAAGTGGTGCGAGCGAAGATGGTTGTGGGTGTGGACGGTATGCGATCTCAAGTGCGGAAGTTCATGGTTGGTGATGAGCCTCGAGATCTTCTTCACACTACTTGGAACGCTCTGATTCGTACAGAGGATGTCAGGTAAAGAAGTTATTGTGTATTAGTTATGAATTATTAAAGGTYAAAACAGTGGTAAACCGATATCCTGGAAAATATAATCTTTAAGCCCCCTGCAGAGATTCGAGGATGTTTAAGAGATGGTATGAGTTTTCTTATAACCGTTTTAGGTTCAATTGTAAGTGTGCATTTCAGAGTACCCATTAATTCAGTACATCGCCCTCAATCTTCCCATTGAGGTATGGACTATGCTTGAAGCTGCAAAAGGGTTTTGTTGTTGCCTGTAGCTGCGGAATATCTKTAATTTTGCACTGGTTTTGCCAGATGAGTTTGATCAGGTTTCATTTCAAAGATTCCCTTTGGATTGGCAGTTATGAATGGCACTTTAATCTYATATCGGTTATTGAGATAGTGTTAATTGAATGTTGATTTAATACAGTTGCTAACAATTGAATATTGTTGTAAAATCAAACAATTGTCAATGATTCTAACGTCTGACTAACATTGAGTTGACACCTTTTTGCTTCACTCTAATGTTACCGTAACATTACTCAACGTGAAGACTACCGGTACATTTAATGCTTATTAATTCAACATTAATTACTTTGTCAATCTAATGGGGGATTCTTTTGTGATGATGTGCACCTGTGGCAGCTCCCTAAATCTGCACGGAAAAGGCGAATTGAGGTTCTTTAGAAACAGAACTGCAAACAGCGATAAAACTGGATACCTCATTGATGCTGGTAGGCTTGCCCTTGAGCTTCACTGATTTTCTCTTCATTTACTCTTGGTTCATGTTTTTCATGGTAAGGGCGCCCTTAGGGCGGGTGACTGTGTGTCAATTTCTACATTGGGTGGCCTTCAAATAGCAATTAATKYAAGTAAGGTACGACTTSGCTAAGTGATCACTGATCCTTGAAATGGAAATGGCGTTGTCTGCTGCCCCTTCAACAGTGATCTACACMCMCCCTTTTTGAACGTTTGAACGATTGCATAAGTAATTCATACATTGGATAAAAACTTGACCTCAACGGATKTACTCAAAAATCTCTCCACCAGTCTATCCCGATCTCCCCCAAAACACGCTCCTGCATATGTTTCTGAAATATTTAAACTGGCACAAGTRGTRTCATCCTCTACCTTATTAGATGGTACTGAACAGCTTGATGGTAATGTCAGGTCGCGGGTTAACTCTGTGGCAGGTGCGGGCGCTTGATACGAGTGGCGAGATCAAGGATGCTTATGCTCAAGATCTTGAGGCTCATGGTCGGGATGTGAGAAAAGTCCGGGCTGCGAGGCAAACGGCGGGTCTGGAGTTTATAAGCAATCTTCGAGAAGCCATTGAGAGCACCGATCCTGATGCAGTTCGGGAAGCCAGAGCGTATGACCGCCTTCCTCTCACAAGTTGGAGCGATTCCAGCAAGCGCATCGTGCTTTTGGGCGACGGTAAATATGCWATTCCAACAACAACATTCTTGCACAAGAATCCAAAATTCCTCTCATAAAGTTTTGATATTTCTTTGTCACTCACATATTCTTGTCTCGCTGGGTATCTGATCAATTTACCGTTTCTGGAATGGATGTGCAGCTGCTCACGGGATGTATCCCGGTCCTGGGCAGGGTGCTCGGATGGCTTTTGAAGATGCCCATCAGCTCTCTCTGCTTCTCCATGAGGCTTTCGCGAGTCCATCTCTTGCAGAAACCATTCCTGCTGCTGTGAAAAAGTATTGTCCCCCCACTTTGATCTTCTCCTAAACCTGCACGATTGCCAAGGAAGTTTATGTAGAAACTTAACTGTGCTTACAACGGATCTACGGTTTATTACTTCGTTCAACGGTAGGTATTAATTGTCTTGAAATGGGCTGTTCTACAAGCATGATTAATAAGTTCCATTATGCAATGTTTTCTTCAGGTTTGAGGAGGTGCGCATACCACGCACCACTAAGGTCCAAGCCTGGGCAGCTGAAATGACGGCCTTGCCCTCTGAAATGCCGGAGTGGGTGCGTGGCTTGTCTCCCGAACAAAAGCAAATCAGACWTCAAGAATTTCCGAAGTGGGTACAGGAGTACCCTGAGTTCMTAACTGGCGACCCGAATTCCACCTACTGGAAACCGTGATTGTGCTACGCTACACTGGCATATGATTTATGTCGTCGTCCAACTTCGAACATTAGATGCTCCATTTGAGCATCAAGCTACCCCTAAATGGACCTATGGAACCATGCTCTTGCATTGTAGCTATAAGACCACCTTTCTACTAGTGTTATGAAAATTTACACTGCATGTTCTTGTGAAAATTATTCATGATAACGTTTGATCAAAATTGGTAAAGTCTTCTTTTGTGCATGAGTAAGGTAGAGTAGCCCAATTCCGTCCTCAATCCAATTTGATCACCCTATATTTGGCCTCAATTCCGTTTGTTCAAACATCCAAATTTGTTTAGAAAATTAGTAGAATTTGTTCAAGATTTTGACAAAATTAGTGCATTAATGCCATTAAAGGTAATATGTCGAAACATGAGTGGTGAATAATGAAGTGCTAATAGATATTACCTCCATTTAAAATGATCTTGTTGGACAAAAAGTTCTGGATTCAGGCTTAAAATAACAGTTTTTAGACTTGTTCTTCGTTATAAGTAGCATTCGGTGTACTCTTAGTGTCTGAGAAACTTTGAGTTCTAGTGATTGTTTCAAAGCGTAGTTTTAGAATATTGGGAAGTGGAATATTTGGGGAATTTTTGAAGAGCATCGCTATGCATTTAATTGTTGAGTGTGAGGTTGTCATTTTATGGGCATTTTGTATGGCGAAACACCATGTACGAACCTCTGTTTTGCCTCTGAAAGCTTCATCTCCTTCAATTGGGCAATACTCAAAAAAATGCAAGAATTACAAATACACAATATTGATTGATCCCTCTAATCATTTCATTTGTTTTTTAAATGATGATTGCATAGATGGAAGAGGAATAATTATTTAAAATTATTTTTTTGATCCTTGATAGCAATCAAAAGCCAAATCAAACCAACTCACAATATCAAAGGTCCAACAAGAAGATTATTTTGGGATAAAAAATCAAGGCCAACATGAAGATCATTATGGGATGGAGAGAGTCATAAAAAAGCGGTTATGAGTTGTTAATAGGGTGTTTATGACTCCACTTTGTAGGTGGTTTTGTAATCAAGCATACCACTTCAAATATTCATAGAAATTACAATTTTAATCGGAAAATTATAATTCACTTGGGTTTGACTCATGAAACAAGCCACACCTCAAAAAAAAAAACATGTGCCCTTCTAGAAATTGACCCCAAGATAGTCAAATTGCAAATTAGCGTGGTAATAGGCTTGTCTACCTTACATGTAATAAGATGGAGAAGTATTTGATGGTGTAGAGGTATGATTGTGTGTAGACCAAAAATTTTACTCTAAGAAAAGTCAAAGTATGTTGATCCCATTGTTTAAGAATAGAATTTTTTTTTTCTTAGTTCAAACATTATAATCTTTCAATCTACAAAGTCAAATGGTCTAAATTTTTTCTACACTTTTATGTAATAGTCTATTATGCTTTTGTTTTGTTGAAGTTAAAAAAAAAAATGTAATTCTAATTTTGGCCAATGCATAAATAATCGACAATTTTTGCCAATTTCTCTTTAAAACCACCCTCGGGTCCTTTAGGAATTAAGGAGTTCATTTGGTCTAGCATATTGGCATGCATTTCATAGATTATTATATACACTTATTAAATAGAAGTGAAGGAATATTATAATGAAACTCATAATGGCATAACTAATTCCATAAAGCTTCAAAAAATATGAAATGACTTGGTTTAAATGCCAATTTTACTTTTCTTTCAAGGAAAATTCATTGAAAAATATTTCAAGAAGTTTAACCTCCCCAAAACTTAGTTTCAGGTCTTAGATGGGCGGTCTTTGCCTCTCCTACCTTAGCAAATACATGCACATCTTTGGATTTCTTGAATTAGACAATGGTGGAATTACTAGGCAACGTTGTCACCTTCATAGCTCATGTGTTTTGCAAACAATTGCCCAAATAAGAGCTTGTTTGTGCATTTCATAGGCCAGAACAAAATCATTGAAATTAGCCTAGCAAACTTGTTATTGTATGCCTTGCCAAACAATTTGATTCAAGTTGAGCATCTAAAGATTCTCTAACTCCACTACTCTGAGTTTTTTCAAATTAGGTGTACTTTGACCTAGAATGATTATAGAGTCCAAAAATTGACCAAAATGTGGTCGACCAGTCCCTAAAGGGTTAATCCAAGGACACTACATACATTGTGTCCTTCGGAAGGTAGAATAAGCTTTTTGAATAATGGATGATTTTTATCTGATTTTTTATGTACAATTTTTTTATCCTATACTACATCATTAACTTAGATTCAATACATTTTAGTTCTTGTTTTAATTTTATATGCGGAAGTTTATCAAAAAGATAGTGCACAACATAGTATACTTCAATTCTTATAACTTGATTCAAAATGATTTCTTTTAATTTTGAGGGAAGCTTCTTGAAATGCAATTTCTATTCTACTTGTAATTTTTGAAAAATTCCAAAAATAGGCATTTATTTGAAGTTTGGAGTTTCAATTCTTATAATTTGATTATGACATTCAAAATGATTTCTTTAATTTAGAGGGAAGCTTCTTGAAATGTAATTTCTATTCCACTTGTAATTTTTGAAAAATTCCAAAAATATGCATTTTTTTGAAGTTTGGAGTTAAAAGGTCTGTAACCAAATTTTTAGATGTGGAGTGAAAGAAAGAAACTCATTACACTGCAATGCTACAATGATGTTTCTAAGTATGGAGTGAGATGGAACCATATTTCTAAATATGAAATGAAACAAAAAAATTTCTTTATACCACATATTTMATATGTTTCTAAATATGGAGTGAAAAGGAAAATTTCTTTATGCCACAATGAAATGTATTCTTTATATTACAATGTTTTATACCACAATGTTCTACATTATAATGTATTTCTTATTTGAGTTTTTTTGATCTTTTAAGCATCGTTTGAATTTTATTAGGGTACGTTCGCACCAGTTTTTTGAAACCATAGAATGATTAGAGGTAATCCCGTCAACGAACGATGACTGGAACGCCTTCTGGCGTCAGCGGCAGTGGGCTCGTGGTCCGGCTCTGGCCAACTTAGTAAAGGTAAAGAAAAGCACGCTGCTGTTCCAATGAGGCGATTTATAGTACTCGTCAGAAATGAACTAAGGTAAAACAGCCCATTACGGACTTTCTACCTATTACAGACCCCTAGGAATGAGCCCATTACAGTTTTCTTCCAAAGAATGAGATTTTGGCCACAATCAATGTCTTAGGTACTGGAATGGGGTGATTAGTGACCATAATAGGAACTTTCAGCTTTTCAGTGTTAATTCATTATAGGAAGTGATTCTTCCAAGCCTTCTGTGTTAGAAAATATTTTGACTGCATTAGGTGAGTAAGATGACCATGATGGATACAATTCTAGTTGGTTTGGAGGTAGTCTAGAAACTGTGATGGGTGGAACACTTCATAAATTCATAACAAATTCACACTTTGTCCAAACAATATAGTTTCAACTGCTCTCATCATTTCTATCACTTGTCCACATGTGGGAAAAAAATTAGAAGATTTCAACAATGACATGAGGGCAAACTCCTCATTTGGTCTGTAATGGGCTGTTTTACCTTAATTGTTGTGTTGTGTGAAAACCTTGCACTCCTCACCGACCTTGCACACCAGCTTGCTGTCGTTGGCAACATTGTGGGCCCTTTGTCCCATGTCTGTGGTGCAAGTGACAGCTTGCGATAGGGGAGGACTTCCGCAACGAACATGTCTCGCTCTGCGCATGTCGACGTTTGTAGAGTATAGACTCACAATGGACAGCATAGTTCTTGTGTCCTCAGCTCAGCAAGGGCATTTCGCTAAGAATTGTTCTCGAATCTGTCCGCGGGTTGTGTTTCATTCAGTGCTTCTTCAAGGGCTGAGGGTAAAAGCGACCAGAATTGATGATCGTTCTTGCCTTCAGCAATTTTGAGCAAGCGCAGGTGATCGGTGGGAGACATTTCAGACATTCCTCCGTAATCCTCTCCCAACAGCGACCACGACCTCTTCCGCTGCGACCACGGCCTGCTTTAGTTGCAGTAATTTCTAAGTAAAACGCCGCTCTTCCGTAATCATCCTCTTCCGGTGACATTAACAACAACCGGTCCTCCATGACTAAAATCTACCTCTCCGTTTGATGTGTTGCTAGCTTAATACTGCCGCAGAAGTAGCCACATAAAATAATTCTCTTGGCTGCGCGTTCTCGAAGACCGCTGCTAGCTACAGTCGGTGCCGCCTCCACGTCGGCGTGGCAGTTACAAAACAACTTTGGTGGGAACAAACGCTTCTTGACACTTCTGTTAGGGCCCTATAATTCCACCCTTAGAGGCCGGTGCGAACGTACCCTTAGTTTTCTTCATTTTAATGTCAAGAATTCTTGGTAATTTGAAATTTCACAAAAATTCTGAAAATTTTATGACATATTAGAAATGTGATTTCACCTTTGAAAATGAAAGCAATCAATTTCACTCGTAGATAGCAAAGAAATGGAGGATTCAAAGTGCAAAATTTTCAACTTTGACTACATTGTCATGGGCTTCATCCTTTAGGGGCAAAGAGGAGTCAATGTGCTACACACTGCCCAAAAGAATTGTTTTCTTTGTAACTTCAAGCTCATAGTCTTGCAATCTAGAAGGTCAAATATTCAAAAACAAATTCACAGTATCCCATAGTAGTATAGTAATATTAAGTATAATTGAATCTCCAAAAAAAAATTCATTTTTCATTTGTGCTCAATGCCCTAGAAAATTGCAGCTTTTGACAATTTCTACCCCAACATGAACAGCGGTTCTCTAGGGGTTTAATTCGGAACAGAATCATAACATTCTTGAATGGCTCTAGACCATCCTGTAGATGAATCTATTTATATCCAAAGATACTTTCTAAGCTCCTACACGTTCTCCRTTGTCTTGTACGGAGTAATTATTTGATCATTCCTCAGTTATTCCTCCATCCAGATATCATTCTTATGGCTCYATGTAAKCTTCGTATGATTTCTTCCCACAAAGATAGTCGTCCAACTGGCTCAAGAATGTTGTGGTTGAAGCGGAGTATGAAACTGCCCAACAGGCTCACTAATATTATGTTTGAGGCTGGCTAACGAGTATAAAGCAATCTTCTCGAGGACTACCCCACTGARGAATCAGCTCTWATCAGATGATGMWAATCAACTACAACAGCASCTCCTCAAAAGCTCSCGAAAAGTCCTGCGATGAAACTTCATTTGCGTACCAAGAAAACTCGTGGGAAATGAGAACAGCTCTACCTGGATCTTCAGAGTCGCAAGAGCAGGATAGACTAGGAACATACCGCGCTTCAGTGAGGGTCTCAGTCGCAGTTTTATTGAACTCTTGAGATTCACACTGATTCCCTTGTAACGCTGCTGCTGGCCTTCCAAAATCAGAGCTAAATCGCTGAACAGCAACTGCTGGTGCTCAAAATCAGGAATTAGCACTCTCAAATTTTCACTCTTAAATGGCCCTAACATTCACTCACACAATAAGTGTATCCASTTGTTTATAGGTCACTAGAATTTGCTTCTGCAAGTCACAAGTGAGGCTACAGAATTGGGCCTCCACACTATCAATTGGGCAGATTCATGAGCTCGCTTTCATCGTCACCGTCCAAGTCTCCAAGTGAAAACACAAGCCATGTCGCTGTCCCAGTGACTTAGGTCTRTCCTCGAGACAAAAATGTGAGGGTGAATGAGCATTCAGTCCCAGCTTATTGACCTCAGAGATTCAAAGACTGGAGAGAGCAAGTATTGAATCTCCTGTAATGCTGACTAATGCTGGCCTTCCCAAAATCAGGGCCGACTTGTTGGACAACAATTATACTGCTGGAGCTCAAAAATTAGAATGAGCATTCTCAATCGCCTTTCCCATAATCGATGCATGTTGCGAAACTGAGAAAGCTGGAGCGTTCTTCTATTAGCGAATCTGTACATTATAGCGTAAACGAGTGTCTGGGCTACTACGATGATCCCCAAACGCCTCGAAGGGATCCCACCTTGGAGTTGATCCCCGAACTGAGCTCCCAAAGAATGCGAGCAAAAACATCCGACATGCGGTGGTCCACAACCGCCAAATCCGCGATCGCGCTCTCGAAGGAGAGCATCACCGCTCGATTCTGCGGTTCCGAGGTCAAGCTCTCTAGCGTCAGAGTCGCCTTGCGACACACTTCCTGTGGGTGATGATTCCCAGGACTCACCACTCTCAGCAGCCTCTCTATAGCCCAACGCTCACTCGCGAGCCGCAAGCGACACTCCGTGTTGATCTCCGCGAAGTTGTGCAATGCAGCCACCGCTGCAGCGAGCGCTTCACCGGGTGCCTCCGTGCTTAAAAGCTCTACCAAACGTGGGAAGATCTGAGGGACGAACGGCAAGAGCGAAGGTTCGTTGTCAGGGTTTACTACGAGCCGGCCAAGAAGCTCCGCTGCACTGCTGTGCCAGGGCACTACGGGCGACAKCAGCATCGTCATCACTGCATCGAGCACTCGCTTCTCCGACATCGTGGGACTYCTTCCGTTCGTGAAATTCTTAAAACACAAGAAAGGAGCGAAGTTCAAAAGAGTTTCCACCGAGTTCGTCACAAATTCCTCGTCCTCCATCTCGTGATCTTCCAAGACGGTAATTAGGGTTTCTAAGCACTGGCGGTGCTGTGCCATCGACGGTTCATTCTCCGGCATGAACGACAAGTTGCGCAGCACGTTCGAGACCGCCACGGCGCAGAGCTGTTTCTCATGGCGACCGATTTCGTCCAGATTGAAAAGGCCTTCCTCGTCCCAGCACCAACCCTCATCACCGGCATCGTCTTCGCCTCGAGCATTCTTTGCTCTAATTCGCATCACTGGGTCGTCAGGGCTGGTGATTTCGTACTCAAGGCCAAAGCCCGTGTAAGGCTGATCGGCTCCCAGCAAGCGCGGACGTGACAGTTTGGCAAACACGCGCTCTTGAGCGACGTCACGCCACTCGCGAATCACGTCCAGAAGGGAGTCCAGCAACCCGGGGACTTTCGCCAGCGGGGTCGCGTCCTTGGTGCGCGTGTCGTCTTTCTCCTTGAAACTCAGGAGCGTCAAGGCGTTAATCGCCCACGCGAGCTCCCCTTTCAATCCGCTCTGCAATGCCATGACGATTCGCTTTGTGTGCTGGTCTGCGAAGTTAGGCAGWACTTGGAGCGTCGGGCCAACAGGGAGCAGCTGATGCTGCTGCACTGCCCCTACACTCGCATGATTCTCCGTGTGGGTTGCGTGAATTGGAGCTCCGGTGCTCGCCGCTCCAAGACGCCCCCGCTTCTGCCCACTCCCTCCGCCCGACCCTGCTGGCCCCGCCATAGCAAACCTACCCCTCTACAAATTTCGCAACAATCGATACAACAGCAGCGGTGCTGTTCTTCCCGTGGCCATAATCGACGACACCGAGAACCCTAACCCTAGACACCATATCCGCTTGGGCATTGCGACACTTGAATTATTTGATCCAGCTTGATGGTCTGCGAGCCACTTTGACATCAAACTCCCCTAAACAACGATGCTAGCCTGTGAGAGTAGTGTCTTGAGCATATGTAGATATCCTACAATCAACAATTGAAGGTGTTTATAGTTTAAACACCTATAAGATAGATAGGTATCAATAAAACAATTACACTATAATCATGGAAGTTTTTTTATAATATTAACACCTTTATTGCAAGTGTATAGTCCTTTAGACTCAAGAGTTCATGTTTGTAGGCTCACATAATAACAACCCTCTACCCTCATGGGAAAATTGTCAATGTAATTAATATAACTACAACAAAATGTGTTCAAATCTATTGAGCATTGTCCCCATTATTAATTGCTTAATTTTTGGTTGAATCTTATTAGAAGTCAAAAAAATATTATGTGTCATCTTCTTATACATTTATTAGACTCTAAATGAATAAACTATGTATTTTCAAATTGCTAAAAATAGATGTTTTTAAGACTCATGGATAGTAAAATGACAATTGATAACTAATGATTGCAATTCAAATAAGAAAGATTTTAAGCCATTGTTTATAAAAACAAACCCTTGCGCTCCGATGTCCCAATTTTGGATGATGAATAGAGAGGTTATAGGGACTTTTTTGACCACACGACTTCTCAATTTGATCCAAACATTAGGAGAAGAATGAGGCCCTTGGAACGCCTCTAAAACTGCACTAGTAATGAATACAATTGCTAAATGATTTATTTATTTTTGCAAAAAGCATTTGAAAAAATTTGAATTAAAATAAAATAAAATCGTAATATGACGTGGACAACAATTGTCTACATTAGATTTCAATTTTAATTATATATAAAAATATGAATATAGATCTCCAAGATTTCAAGCTTGATTTGATTGTAGATAGGTGTTACAATTAGGAGAGGGGCACTTTTAGGTGCACTAACCTAAAAAGATTTTTCACACTACCTATTCACCTCCACAATTATTTCATTTTTGAATGCAAACTCAAATCCCTCGTCCTAGATCCAAGATCTTTTAGATTTTGAGAGTAATTGGAATTGAGGCTCTACATGAATCACTGTTGTTGAAAACTACTCAATGCTAGAGTAGCTATCAATGTAGATAAACATTTGGATTTGTCCTATGTATCATCATATAGTAGAATTTGTTGATTCTAACCCTAAACTCAATGTAGTATTTTGTACGGGGCAATCATTGAGGCAGAGGGAATTTTTGAAAATAAATAGGCTCATGAGGAGGATAAAGCCCGACAGGGAATGCCTATTTATTTTAGAATTTCAGACAATGAAAAGATTGATCAACATATATGCATGTCTAGAAATTCATGAATGAAATATGTGATTGATGAATGAAACTTTCATAATCACTAATTACGTGCATTCTATGCGCCAAGAGGGAATTACATGAAATAATCTACTAGCAAAATGATTGGGATATTTCTTAGCATGGGTTTATGATCCCTAAAACACCACATTTCTCAAGAAAATGACATATCAAAAGAATGGAACTAGAATATCAACTAGAAGATGAAAATTCAACATAGAATTCAAGCTCTTGAAAGCAATGAATGATTTTGCTTTACAAAAGTGCTCAAGGACAAAATAAAAATTTGAAAATCTCTAGAAGAAAGAAAGTAAAAACAAAAGATGCACATTATTGTGTTACTTGAGGCATCCCCAATGTAGGAACAGAAAGAAAGACATGACTGGAATTATGAAGTGGAGTTAGGCAAACTTCATCCTGTTCCATTGTCTTCTAAAAGAAATTGATCCAATCCAAAGTCGGCAATCCAAACCTCAAATGGATGTCCATGTGTTTTAAGAAAAGGGAAAGTTTCAATTTATTGGCACACATAACAAAGCTTGAAAGGGTATGATAATTATGACTTTTCCTATTATGAATTTGGTGGCCTCTAGATCTTGCCAACTTGCTAGGCTTAGACAAGGAAAATGGTGTGGCTTAGAAAAGGTTTAGCCACTGGCTCATAAGCGTTTCTTTTGTATTTAAGACATGAATGAATTGAAAATCAAAATTTTAATAAAAATCATCATAAGTGCATTCCATACTTGTAAAAACCTTTTGACTTTCGTTGGATGTGAACATAATTAATTTACAATTGCTTAATGTTTCAAATTTTGGAAAGATTGTAGAAAGGTTGTACTCCATAGATATGTATAGGTTGCATTCTCGCATACCATCCATACCTTTAAGATAGATTGTATGTTTTGTTTTGTTTGTTATGTTGAGATCTCCTAGAGCATGTGTCCCCTTGTCGCGTGCTTGGTACCGTTGAAAAGCCCTCAACGAGGAGGGATGCACAGACTTTGTTTTGTGGCATTCGGACTTACGGTGTGGCATTCAGACTTATGATGTGAGTTATTGGATTTCAAAGTTTTACTTTCATTTTGACTGGCAATGGCTCAAGGAATCAAGGCACACTACACTAATAATGGTATTTAGTGTTATATTACTAATAGTATTACTTGAGCTTTTACCACACCCACTCTAAATTTCGAGTGGTTTGCATTTAGAGTTATGTTTACCCCCTCTTAATTCATATATTTAGGTTTATATTTTTTTCATTGCAATTTGATGAATTACTATGTAACACTAAATGTAATCTTGTAAAAAGAATTTATCCAAGAATTGACAAATAGTGTCTATGTTGACATTTAGTGTCGGTAACATTAACAGGATTGTTGACATTTAGTGTTGTGCTTTGTAATTAGTGTTGCAAACACTAAATACCATTATTAGTGTAGTGCTTTGTGGCATTCCAACTCACAGTGGAAAAGTTGTGGAGTTTTGAGTTATTTTTTATTTTACAATAATTTAAAAACATACTTTGACTTTGACTGTGGCACAGGGCACACTAAACTTCCTAAATGCAAATGCACATTGACCACATTTCCAATCAGAATTGGCAGCATTTCAATACCAAATAATCCCCAGGTTTGTAGAGCATGGTTTGGCAGTTAAAAACCTACGCTTTCACAATGTCCACTTTAGAAAATAGTTACATAATAACTTGGCCAACAAAAATAGGGTCAACCTACCTGTATGCTTCCTCAATAACCGACTGAAAACAGAGTTTCAATGAGAGGATATAGGACTGAAAGATATGGGTGAAGATATGGACCTAATGTAACACCCACCTTTTTCTAATTTCAAAAAATGAAACTTGCCTTCAAAAACAAGAATACTACAGTTATAACCTCCAACAAGACGGAAAAAGGGTTAGGAGCAAACTGATGGTTAAAATCATGACTTTGAAACGATTTACGAATGACAATATTAAATAAAAATCGAATGAGTACGAGATCCTACATGATACCAATTTTTTTATTGAATGTCAAGAAATCAACGTGCCGTATGTACAAGTCATGCAAAGCAAGTGGGAGACAGGGCTTCTTTTTGCATCCAACAGATGTCATGTGGGCAGCTCTTAAGGCCAGCATGACATTGCCATTTAAAAACCGGACCAGTATTGTAAGGGGATCGACAGGAGCACCAAAAGTCAACTACMAGTCGAAAAGTTTAAAAAGGATTGCACTAGTTTGAAGACCTCAAACTAACAGGTCGACGAAGTCCAGGAATCTGAAAGAACATAAAACAGATTCGCAAAATTAGTAGTTTCCACCAGTGCCTGCACTAAATTCTCGACAGAAGTAATTCGAGGAAACCATAATTCAGTGTGAACTCATTCCAGGATGGAATGCATGAGAATTTTCAATATATTGTTATTGTGAATTCGCATCYATCCATTGTCTCAAAAAATCAGCTCCTCAAAAAATCTAAGGAACAGAACCCACCGCCCTGACTTTCAGCTCTTTTGAGCAATGCGAAATGGAATATTTCTTTCTTTCTTATGGATCTTATACCCATTTTTGCGAGGATTCCAACGCTAAAATATGTACACTTGAATAGCATACGAACAAGTTATAAATAAATGCAGTTTAAAGTGATAAGGTCCGAATCACAAGCCTACACAACCCTTGAACAATGATAATTAATTTACGAGCATCTCATGGAAGCATCTATGACTCAGAACCTAGAGGTATCTAGTTTCCGTGAAGTCACGTGTTTGGATGGCAACCGCAGTGTAATGATAGCAGTCAAAAAATGTGAACGGGTTCCCTGACTTCTATGTAGATGGATGATAACTGGGACTAACTGTATACCCACGAAAAACATACCTCAACACCATATGTACCGATTCGATTTCTTGAGATGAAATTGAGCACCGCGCCTGCAAACTCCTCAGGCTCATCCTCCTGTAACAAAAAGTATTCATTAGAACCAAAACGAAAAAAGTTGCATACGCTCAAYATTCGTCTTGAACAGCAAACCCATGGATTCTCGCAATGAACTGAAATTGGGAGAAATTGAACCTGAATCGCATGTCCAGTGTGGCGAACAACRATCATCTGGAACTTGCCTTGCATTTGTCCAATGGTCAATGATCTGTACAACTTACAAAAGTCAGACAGACGGCTATATCTGTTCAAAAACTTAAATTGCAAGTAAGCAGGAATTCAGAGCTCCAAAATCGTCTATATTGTAAAGCGCGACTGGTGAAAGATCGAAACCTCGTAACTAACAATGAGCCCTGATGCCAGATGAGGGAGAAAGATACCTGTCTAATCTGTCAGTGCCTGCCAATAGGAGAAGCTTTGGGACTGGGCAAGAAAGAAACACCTCTGACAAACCTTCATACCTTGAAAGGACACCCAGTGATGCAACTATCAGATTAAGAGGCTTACATGGCGAATTTATTTTCTAAAAARTCGTCTCATGATCCGATTCAATCTTCATTGACCCCAGGTTTCTTCATAGAATAAGACGAGGTACTATTGATCACACGACTAGCCTTTAAATAAAAGCATGCTTCCCAGATTCTGCATCAATGGCGCGATAGGGTATATGACGTTACCAGCCTCTCCAATSAGATTCAGAATCCTCGAGGGCTGTTAGCCAAACGTAACTGCACAGCAAGCCTCGATATGTGAGACATGCACTATACAAATACAGACTTTGCAACGAACAGGTGAGACATGAGAAAGCAGTCAAGAGCGTCACATAGGGTGCAGTAATAGGTAGAAGAGAACTAACCACTTCTTATCAGCGTCAAACTTCAAAGTTGATGGAACCGAAATGCGTGCAGACTCAGGATTTTGGAGTGAACCACCGCCTCTAACACTCCATTCAATCTGTAATCCGTAATCAGAACGAGATAAGCTTTATGACGGAGTAAGTGGAGCCAACCGGGCAGATAATAATACTAAGCACCACGTGAGCTATGCTCAAATTGAAGATTACATCCAAAATAAGTATCCCAAAACAAAACAAAAACCACCTAGGCTTAACTTCCAACACTCAATAATCATGATCTTACAGCTTTCTCGACAGAAGGAAAGTGAAGTTGTCTGTTAGCCAGAATCCTCTGCATATGAACAAGAGAAGCCATTGCTGTCCCCTGCAAACAGCACCAAATTTGAAGTATACTGCTAGAGCATGATGGCTCAGATCTGAAGAGGAATACATATGGTAATCGCAAACCATTGAAGGCCAAACAAGTGCAGTATAAGAGCTAAGCATGCACATGATCAAAAGAACAAAGTCAAGGACAAAATCACTTTGCTAAGTGTTCTTTCCATGAACGTAGATGGTACACCTGACTAAATAATCTACAAAAGCATTTAGGCTCACCTCAACCACATCGATAACAACTAGACCTGCTAACGTTGGTAAAGCACGCTTTGCAGCGACCCTCACTGCTATAGCACCTCCCATACTGTCCATCAGATACAGCACCTCAGTCAAGGAACATAATACTTCCAAGAATCACGCAAAAATGAGCTACATGACATAATTGCAAAATTCATAGCCAACTCTAACACAATTCAGATCTAAATCAACTATAAATCTTGCTTACGAAAATGAAGAGAAACAATTCAAACAAGTGATAATGCAGATAAGACTGCCAACCTATGTCCGATCAGGATGATAGCTGGTGGTTCACTCCCGTACATTGCAGATATGACGTTCAAAACATCTTGACATTGAGTCTAAGGACCACCACACACAAATTGAAAGTTAGATTTGTCGGTCCTCACTAAAACTAGCTGCGATCAAAACAAGTACCGCCTCACAAAAAAACCGGGTATTATTACACTGAAACAAAAACAATTAAGSAGACAAAAGTACCCGAACAAAGGTTAAACAATAGCCAAGCTAGAGAGCAGAATTGCTGAACGAGATTGAAAGGAGTGATGCACCATACCTCACCTGATAAGTCCTTGTTATCACTAATTTTCGTCAGACCGTGTCCCCACATTTCCATGGCCACCACTGTCACCTTCTCCTTCATCTTTCCTGCAATTAATGCAAAGGAGAGTCTGCACAAAACACCCAAAGTAACCTGGTCTCAAGCATGGCACATCTTTTCCAAATTGAAATCGCAAAATTGACGTTCTATTCAGCTCTATTGGAATGTTACATAAATCGACGTATGCAGTCAAGACAGACAAGTATGATTGATGCCTGACAGTTGCAGCAAAAAACTCTATGAAACTTAATATTAGCCTCATGAAATTGAACTTGTACGACAGGATGAAATCGAACTTGTACGACAGGGAGAAGGGCTAGATTCCATGTCCTGTTAACCCCTAAGTGCCCAAGCTAAAATAGAAAGTCCAATTTGGAAGCCAATAGTTGATAATATAAAACTCCAAACATATTCTGAGCATTTGTTAATTTCCTTGAAGCTTCATAAATGATTAATCTCAACTCCTATAGAAGTAGAAGTGGCCACTTTTCACCATTTGGGCACGTARAGAWTAATAAACAGAGTTCTAAAACTTGCTCCATTCTTTGCAGCGCCTGCTTACCCTGTATATCCGCCACCATGCAAGCAAAAAACTACTGGCCCTTGCGTTCCAGTCAAGTAAACATGGAAAGCCTGACACACAAATACACCACTGTAGAAGATCAACAAAACGTCCTAGAAAATGATTTAACATAGGCAAGCATCAGCCAAAACTATAGTAACTAGCAAACATGTCAATCAGGATAGAGATGTACACAAAATAAAAAATGACTGGGTCACAAGGGAAAGAAAGATCTCGGAACAATGTAGCTTAGTGAGTTTGAATTTTATTGTTACTTACATCATCCGAATCTGGTACAGTAATCATCTTGTCTTCGTCAAAGTGGCCTTGCCATGGCAACGGAGAATACCTGCTGCTGGACGATCTGTATGCAAGAAGGTTCATCAGAAAACGATCCTCTGTTTTTTAGATCACCACAACTAGTAGCGCTGTATTTATCAGAGGCAACATATCAATTTTCTAAACCAAATTGCAAACCGAAAATTTACTGAAAATTATTTCAAGCAGCAATACCTTACCAAAATTCAGCTTCAACCTTTGGATGGGCGCTTTATGGACCTCCTACCTTAGTGGATAAAATTTTATAAATTGACTTTCCATAAGTAAAATTTCATATCTGTAGTGTACATATGATCTTTTTAGTGGATAGTGGATTGTGCTAGAGGCAGTTCCTACCTCTTTTGAGCCCACTGTGATAAACCGTCACTTTTAGAAAAAGCCATACATGAGTTACAAAAGGGGGACACATGTCATTTATCCATTGGTTCTAGAAGTTTTACACAAATTTTGAAAGGGGTACACCCTGCATTTTTCTATAAAATTAAAAAATTCTCACAAATCTCACAAGAATACACATGTAGTCTTTTTTTTTTTTTTTTTTTTTTAAGCTTCAAAATTTTCATTCACAATGTTTTAAAAAACCCATAGTCATCATAAACTCAACCTCTAAAATCTAAACCCTAATCACTTTGAAAATTTTCTAATCCTTGCCAACGAACATGAAGAAACCCTAAACCCTAATATTTTCAATAACCTCATCCTTCTCCTTCTTTATCCCTTCTAATTACTAAACAACAGTACATATAAAGGTGAATCAAAAGCAACAATAATGAAGAACATCACAAATTGAAATCCAAGTCTCAAATACGTGTTGTAAAATATGCGGTATACATTTAACTCATGGATTATTGAAACTGCTAATAAAATTGAAAAAGGTTACACGCCAGATTCACACTTGCTAGATACAAATTCCCAAACCCTAATTCTTTCAATTCAAGAATATGATGTACATTTTGATTTCCAAAGGATGTTCTGAACTAGTTCAAATTCAAGAATGCTAYGAAAGACCTAAAATCTAACTCCAAGCACGGACTCAGATTCCTAAAGATAYTCTCAACARGTCTCCAARGAATGCCATGAAAAAGCTCAAGAACATCCATAGAAGCTAAAGAATTYCAYGAAAGAGCTAAATAATGTTTCTTTAGAGCTAAAAATTTCTAAGCAAGAGCTCAAGAATGTTATGGAAGAGCTAATGAATCCTAACRATAAATACTCCTAATGCCACATAATTCTCTAGCTATAGCAAATGTACTTTAGAAACTGAAGACAAGCAACCCAAAATCTCTCCATGTGATATGGACGTAAATCTTGAGGAACAGTTCGAATCCAAACCACATAAACATAAAAGAGGAAAGTTCATTTACCAAGGCAAAATTACTCAACACAATTCTTATCAAGTCAAAGAATTGTGGACCTCCAAGCTCGCAGAGGTTCTTCCGTGAAGCACTCAATCACCATTGTCTAAACCATAATACTTTGGAAGCTTTAGCCTGAATAGATCAAAGTAAATTTGCCAAGGGAATGCCAAAATTGTCAAAGGGAAACTCTAAAAGCATTGATAAATTAAACCATGATAGCAAAAGCATGATATGCTAAGAATAACCCCTAAGTATTTCCATCGACACCTCCAAGCTTGCGGACCTCCAAGCTCTTGAAAGGTCTTCAAGTGAAATCCTAGACGTACCACGCTTACGAGGCAAAGTACTTACGAGGATTTGAAGCTCCTCCCTCCATCCTGGCAAGCTCCTCCATCTACTGCGGCGATGGCCATGGAGAAACACAAATGCAGTGCAATAACATAGAGCTTCCAGAGCTTCAAACCCTGGCTGGCCCTCAACGGCTAAGATTGCTTGGGAGGATGGCGCCATCAATGGTCAAGAAATTTCTTACATCGGCCAAATCAACAACCTTGGAAGGAAGGCCCATTTTTTTGAAATGTACATCAACGACTCTAGATTTTTAGTTCTTTCAATGCATGCGGGGGTTACTAATGGGCAAGGACGGAATGCCCCTTTTTGGCTCATTGTCATTGTCACTTTCACATGAAGTCCAATCTTTGCATGCAAGGCACATGCTAAATTGTTGAGCCCAGGAACGAAATTCCCGTCGAAATTCAGGGTGATTCCCAACAACATCATCTACCTTCCCAAACCAAACTGTCGAATAAAAAAGGGAATTCAACAAAATGGGACTCCATGAGTGACTTGACCACTGACTTCCATAATGAATTTTCTATCGCCACAAACATAGAAAAAGCCGTCGGAAGGGGGGGCTACTTGGCAAGGTGTCTCCTTTATGAAATTTCCTTYATGACAACGTCACCATGGTTGTGGTACCGATAATCCCACAAAAGGAGATCCACATCCTCCCAACCACGCCCATTTCCTTCTTCCCTCTTGAGCTTGAGCTCCAGTTGCTCCAGATTGCGAGAGAGAGAGACGAGGCTGATCTTGAGGTAACATACAGTTCATGCCAGGATTTTTTGTGCTTTGTGTGCGTGCGAGGTGCTGTGTTGTCTTGTTGTTGAGATTTCTGCTGTTCTGCAGCTTACAGGACGGTCGATACTTGGAGCAAGATTGACAATTTGAGCTTCTGCTTTGAGTCTTTTTTTGCTCCTGTTAGCTCCTGAGATTTGATCTTGTGAGATGAGCCTAGCCTAGGTTCGCAATTGTCTGTTTCAGCTGAGAATTGCTCCTGTCTGCGTCTTTTGTCTGTGATTGTTACTCAATTTGAKCGAGCTGCAGTTCTAGATCATTCTCACTGGATGGGGAAGAAAGACCCATGATGCAGTATGTGTTGTGGTAAGAGAAGAGAGTTGGTACTTCGGGATTGCTGATTCCTGAGTTCTGTTGGTGCAGAATTGCAGCGATGGATCCCACGAAGGGTTATGATGCTATTGGCTATGCAGCATACGACCCAAAAGGCGAGCTCAAGCCCTTCAAATTCAAGCGCAGGTGATTCATTGCACACCACCACTTGAATGATTGATTCCTAAAGGACCAAGAAGGGGTCATGTGTTTTTTCTTGCAGATTTGAGTAGGCATATGGGGACTACACAGACTCTTAGGCATTCACAAGAGCAAAGAAGCTAGGTTTTGTTTGAACTGGATTGTGTGGATTCCGCAAGCTCTGTTTGTGAGCCAAATCGTTATGTCGTGTCCTCTTAATGAAGACCGTTTGTGTTGCAAACCTTGCCGTACATCAGAAACTCGCTCTGGCCATTGGGGCTTCTGATATCACGTCTCGAGACTGTCGGCACAAGAACATGATACTTGTGTCTCTGACGTTTTGTTATGGGTATGGTGAGGTCTTCTTTAAAGGCACTTCTAAGGGCGCATGCTTGTGTGTGAGAGCAGAAACCTCATGGAAAGCGACATGCTAACCTAATCAACGCCGTGAAGGTATGACCTTTCCCCTGGTGAAGCAACTTTCAATCGATGTAAGTTTATAGACACACTGTATAGGAACTGATCGATTATGATGCTACTTATGCTGGCGTGAGGAATGCGTGCAGTGCCCGACCACATTTGGGAAACTTTAGGAACCATCTGTTGTAGTGCGTCACTGGTCCACGGTCGATTGCAAAGGGGAGATCGGATCATTTGTTTGGATGTGTTTCACATGATTTTGAGATCTTTGATGTAGTGTGAGCGGTTCTTTTGACTTTACCCTTCGGTGAATTTATTGGTTGTGTTGCCCAGAGACAAGCAGAGAAGTGGCAAAGTTGCAACAGCAGGGTAATGCAGCATGCAATTACTCTCTGTTGGCCTTTCGTCACTGACTGCCGTTTGGTGAGTCCCTCGCCCCCCCTAAAATTATCAGCAAAGTGAAGTATCATGATTGCTGGTAGAGGAAGGGGAGTAAATGCAAATTCACTCTGAAAGCAAATTCAAATCTGTATGGTCTGATTACTTGTACCCAGTACCAGAACGCGTGGTTGTTGTAAAATTTTGGACGCTTTTAGCCATATTTGAAATAGTGGGCACTTCGGGCGTCTCAGGAATCCTCACGGCGGAGGGATCCTACTTAACCAAGGTGGAGACGCGCAACTTTGGCGTCATGGACCTCTCAAGATGGAGGTTTTATGTTTCTTATGCCACTGCGTGCACAATCATGTTGTCTGGATTTGTGCGGAGCCTTAAACGAAAGGTCAATTTCTGATCAAGTGGAAGCAAGATTCCCCGGAGAATGCAGACAATAGTTTGAGCAACTGGAATGTCTCGGACCCCACTCCTTGTTTCTGGAACGGTGTGAAATGCATACCGGGTTCCGTATCAATGCTAGAATTCTCACCTATCCCAGGTTTCTGCAACCTCGCTGGCGATATCCACACTCTGAGTTTTGGTAAGTGACTGAATCCTCTCGTGGCGTTGATTTATCACTCTTTGTCTTTGAAAAGACTGTGATAACTGTGCAAACAGAGGGCGTAGTTACTTGGGACAAGAGTTCCGTGCTTAAATGTGATGAATTGGTGTGCGGCCACGTTTGCCAATCTTACAACCTTGAATGTAGAAAACCCACGAGTTAGAACGGAGATTTCCTTGAAGACATCGTGAACTGCTCCTGGAAGCTGGTGTCCCTGAACCCGCTGAGTTGAACCTTCATTGGCGGGGAATTACCAGCAAACCTTATAAACCTGCAGCAACTGCAGGTGCTGGACCGAGCATCGAGGGCACCGTGGTGACCAGATTTAACGAGCTTCAGGAACTGCGAGTCCTGCGCTTTGCAAAGAACCACTACGAAGGCCAGATGCCAGTCCATACATTCACTCACGAAGGTTGAGGAATTGATTCTGTCTCTGGAACAATACACTTCCCGTGGCCTTCTTCACCATTCCAAAGCTGAAAGTTTTATGGTTAGGTTCAGACTTGGACGCCCTGGACATGGTACCATGGMCAGAGGATTTCCAGTCTTTGGGAGAGCATGGAGGATCTTCGACTTGAAAGCGCGAAGTTTCCACAAGCTTTAATTCCCACAGGGATCTTGAAGATGACCAAATTGAGAAAACTCCATCTTAAGAGGTGCAACATCATGGGTCCCATTCTATCCCTGCAGAATCTGACCCATTTTTAAGATTTAAATCTGGCAAGTGACACGCTCACGGGTCACATTCCAGACATGTTCGGAAGCACGCGGAACTTGATCACATTGGTCCAGTATAAAAACCAATTGCCTGAGCCTCTGCCAGCCTCTTTGTTCGAGTGCAGAAGGCTCAGTGGTTTCTTCGCATACTTTAATGATGGCGTAAGCGGGGAATTGGAAGACGTTGCAAATTTGAGGGAATTGGAAGACGTGTGGTTTGATCTTGGGTTTAACAATTTCAGTGGAGGGATTCCATCTAGTTTCGGAAACCTGACGCTTCTCACACACCTTGGACTTTGTGGCAATCGTTTCAGGGGAGAAATTGCATAAAGCTTGAGGCCGGAATCCGTCGCTTCTCACAATAATCAATTCGCAAGCAAATAATCTGACTCCAGGGGAAGATTCCTCACAAAATCTCTGATTGGGAAGGACTAGTTTTTTTAATCTGAAAAACAACTAGCTCTCTGGTGAAATCACAATAATCTGAGCAGTTCATGTTTACACTGTTATAATTTATGAAACTCCGTACAGTCAGCAGACTCTCAATAAATATATTTTCAAATTTTATACAATCATAGTTTTCAAGAACATATTAACAGTGAACATTTCATACTTGAGACATGATCAGATTAAGTCATACAAACATCAAATTTTCTCCGTGAATCTTCGGATGGTCTCCAGGCTATCCTTGCTGCTGGAGCCTTGAAAGTCTTGCAAGAAATTGCTCAGCAATTTTGCATTAGAAATATTTCAAAGACAACAGCGATGTTGTATTATACACTAGTGACACATATGCAGTCTCTCAGTTGACAACCATGCGAGCTCATACAATCAAAAAGTCTACCTTGGATCCAAAGTTTCGCACCAGCAGCGGCAGGTGGATGTTCTTGAAGTCGAAAGTCTTCGACTTAGAATTCCGGAGACCAAGTTAAGGGCCTGTGCAGCAGCAGCAAGTTCTTCCGGGAAGCGAAGAGGGCGACAGGTCGCACCTTGCCATTCCTCCGTTCTAATAAGATTGTCCGCTAACCCTTGCCCTTCAGAGCCGCGATTGCTCCCTATGTCCGCACTTCTGGATGTACGTCGTGGCGGATTTGAGGACCCCGACCGCGTCGCTGAATTGCTTGGAGAAGCGCAAACCGCCCGGCGTGTTGAGACTCTTGTTGTTCACCACGAAGGTCGTCGCGGAGGAGGGTTGCGCCAGAGCTCCAAAGAGAACCACCCACACCACCACGCAAGATGCAAGCGATCTCCGGGATTTGTTTGATTCTGCCATGGCCACCCGCATTGCCGACCTTGCTCGATCTCGATCGACTTCGATTTTCGCTCAGACTGAGCGCTGAACACGCGCAAAATGGGACGAACACTCGATCTGTAAAGCAACAAGTTCAGATAGATCTCTATCAGTGAGCGATCGATGTTTGGAGTGCATCCAGAGGCTGGTACTTATACGTTTCTTGCGATTTTTTTATGTTTTTTGAGGAACCCATGGAGCAACTTAACTTCGTTGACGCGCGAGAGGAGTTTCAGATTGTTAAAAGTGGGCCGAATCCATTTCGACGACTCGTGAATGTTAATGCTAACTTATCGGGAGTTGACTACCACAGGGAGATTATTTGGTTTACTACCTAGTAAAACAAGACAATTTACTATCTCTTTTACTACCAAATTAACACTAAAGTAGTAATTGATTCTAACTAGAGAACACACTACCATCTCTACATGTAGAGACTAGTGAATTTTACTACATTTCAAATGTAGTAAAAAAAATCTAACAAAAAGCAATCGGATTTAAACCCAAGACCTCATGCCTAGCAACCCAAAGACCTTACCAATGCACCAACATTCAACTTTCAAGTCAAACATAGAATTTTCTTTTTACTTATAAACCCAACAGACTTTGGTGGACATTTTGGCATAGTAGAATGACTTTTTTTCAAAAACTTTGRATAAAGAAAAGTTGTCAAATCAAGCTAACTTTCACCTCAAAAAACAATTTTATGATTTTAAATTTCCATTCAAAAGTTATGACAAAAATCAGAAAGAATGTTTGAAAATATCAATGTGGTGTTTTTCATGATTTTACTACDTTGATAATGTGGGAAAATAATTTTCCACATTGTATGTGTGTGAATAAGTAGTAAAATGGTGTTGTTTACCATGTTATACAGGAAATTGCTTCAAATTGCACATAGCAATTCCAAAACTCCACATGCTGTTGCTTTCTATAGTAGTGTTTTCCATGCTTTCACTACATCATAATCTAGGGAAATGAAATAATCTCCCTGTGTACCGGTACCGGACCTGATCGAGTAGTGGTTCGAAATCCGTGGCAGACGAAATCGTGAAGGTTTGGGGCGATTTCGTGCGGAAGTCAATTCAGGCGTTGGTCTTCAACAGATCAGGSAAGGACATGTGTGTAAGCTTACGATTAGTTGTTTCGATAAATTAATTAATTGTGGACAAACCTACAGTACAGTACTACGCGCGGTGAGCTGAAGTCAACACAGTTGTGTGGCAAGTTTGCTGTCGATGATGAGAGGGGAGGCTGACGAGTCGAAATTACATTAAAGGTAGAAGGCCAGCTGGTGTCCATTTAGACAGTTTGACTTACTGGATTTGCAAGAATTTTGTTCCATAAGCGGTGAACAAAGGAAAATATCACGCTTCATGTTTTGGTCAACTCATTTTTGGGAAAAAGAGATACATTGTGGATGGTCTGTGGCCATAGGAAAAGAAAAGATAGCTTCTCATTGTTATGGCAAATTTTGTTAAAAAGGTAATATTCTGTTATTTTGGCGCTTTTTACAGTCCAAACTGCGCGGTCTGAAATTTAAATCCGTCATAGATTTTTGGAATCTATACTTGTCCTAAATGTTTCAGACTGCGCGGTCTGAAATCTATATACGTCATAGATTTTTGACATCTCTAAATGTCATAGATGACTCAAAATCTATACTTGTCCTACATTTCACTTAAGCAATTCAAACTACAAGGTTGAAAATGGCACATGGAATACCGCCACTTTAATGAAATTCGCCATTGTTGTTCTTTAGGTGACTATTCTTGTCTATTTGGATGCTAATGTGGTTATCACTGCAATGTTGCAGTTTTTAACAAAGGTACAAAATTTTACTCCATTTGTCTCTAAATAAAACCAATGTTTCATTTGTCAAATACAAAGAAAAACATCGGTCTTATTTTGAGACAAAAGGGGTAGTTATTTTGAAGGTTACATGAGGTTGTTTAACATGTAAATACTATCAAATTGCAGCACAACAAATATGCACCAAGTATACATAATATAAATTGATAGCATGGAGAATAATTTGAGGTGTTGTAGACTCTTGAAATCCCACTACAATTAGTAGATGTTACAAGATTGTTGCATTAAATTTTGTACTTTGGGAAAAAGTCAAGAAGTCAAGTTATTTCTTATCATTGATTTAAAAATTTGAATTCATATTTGGAATCAAAGACCTCAAATTAGCAAGGAAAATTTGACAAATACAAAATTAATGTATTAGAAAATAAGGGGCAAATTTTTCCATATATTTGTTGAGGTGAAAATATTAGAATTTAGCACTTTGGCTTACCCTTGCAATAAATGTTGGGATGCAATATAGAAGTTTTATGATCTCAAAAATAAACTTCATGTATTAAATTTATCTTCTAAATTATTGAAATGTTGCCACCTTTTGTATGGTTCCCCTAAAGTTCTTTGATGTTTAATATCCAAAACTACTACAAAAGACAAGGTTGAATCTTCATCTATTAATATCTTTTAACAATTTCAACAATAGGATCCTTTAGTTGACTTGTTCAAGTGCATCTTTCCAAAGTTTTAGAGTAAATATGCCCACCAATTGCAAGTTCGATGTACCTAAACTTCAAAATGTAGGATTTTTCTAGCCTTTCTAAATGGTGAACTCATTTCTTTCAACATTTTTAGAAACAAAAGAACATGTATGTGCCATAACTTGTGCATTTTAGACAATAGATTGGAAAATAGGTTGAAAATATGGAATAAAACCATTTAGGTTATTTTCAGAATATGTATACAACCGCCTTTTTTGATACTTGAAATTGAAAAAATAAACTTATTATGTCTTTTGCAATTCTTATCAGAACAACGTGAAACAAAGCTTGACATGTAGATTAGGATGACAAACATTTGTTCTTAAATATTCATGAAAAAATTCAATATTATGAAGGCGATAGAGCATGCCTAAGTTCTCAAAAAAAACAAAGTGGGTTCTTTAGTCCTTTAATTAGGGGTTAATCTAGATTTTACTTAAATTTTGATACAAGTTGTTTAATTTTGGGGGACTAACCACAAGGCTTAAATGAGTGCACTTTTAATCACATAGAAAAAATTGTCTTCTCACTATGTTATCCCAACCAAGGAGAACTGGTCAACCTCCTCGCTCAGCCACTTAGAAAAATCCTTGAAAATTTTTTATTTTCCACACATGATAGAATTTGCAAAATTTTGAATTCATATTTGCAACTAGAGACCCCAAATTTATGAGGAGAGGTAAACAAGTTAAATTAATCAAGCACAAAATAGGGTTTTTTTATTTTACTTACACCCCCTAGAATGACTTGGAGTGGCCTAGCAAAGGGGTCAGGCACTTCACCCCGACCGTTAATGTGGTTAGAATGTTGCGACCAAAATGTGGTTTGTGGATGGCTTTCAAGATTGCTATATTTTAGATTAAAATAAAGAATACACCTTTGGATCATGTTTGGCAAAGTACCTTATTGATAGGTCTTATCCACATGACGTCACATATGGTGTCACCCTTACACCTCCAATCCGGAAAGAAGAGTCAAATTCTTTGTGCACATGGCATTCTGTCAAATACTGTAACCTTACATTTCCTCTTCTATTGTACTGTACGTACCTGGTTTGCAATTCTGAATTTGCCTTCAGTCATCTGCTACTCCTCCAGTTGTAACTGAAATCCCTGTTTAAGCTTTTCACTCTCTTTCCTCTGTATCTTCCTCTGAATCAGTGTCTTTTTTTTCCTGCGATTTGTCATCAATTTGCACCAAAATAATTTGCCTTGCACCAAGCCCTTAGAACATAAATAGTAAAATATTGGATGAAACAGCCAAAAACCTCCAAGTTAAAAAAATATCTTGGGTGAAATAGCCAAATTGTGGATGAAAACATAATTTTGAATATGTGCTATGTGCTAATTTGATATTTTCTATCCAATATGTGAATGAATGTTGAAATTTGTAGTACCACTATAGCATTTAATATTGCCACTCTTGCACTTCATGAAAAATGAAAAAAAAAACCCTCGGAGGGGGCACTGGCGAAAATCGTAGAAACTACGTGCGATAAAAAATAGGGTCCAATATATTCCTTGTAGGTAAATTTTGTAAACAATGTACATGTAATATACAATGCTAAAAAATTGTAAAACACGATTATAAGTAAAGTAGCATGCTATATATTATCAAATTTTACCTTTATTTAAAAAATACCGTGTCTTTTAATCAATTTTATAAGGTTTATATAGCCCCCTATTAAATAGGTGATTATCGCAGGGGTATGCCAAATATTACACTGAGTGCCCCCCCAAGAAAAAAACCTGCTATGAATGGGACGCCAGCATACTCTGTTCATGTGAGGGATGGACATGCCAGCATACTCTGTGGTTAGGGCTGTGCAAAACTATTGACTGGAAGGAGTTCTTTTAGATCTCCAGCCACGTAGTTTTGACATGTTGCACAAATTGCACGTCTTCCTGTGGACTTCGTAAACACCTTCTCCCTCGGGAACATCCGGGCATGTGAATAGGGTACATTGAAACGCTATCAGCCTCTTAAATGGTTTTGACTATGTTTTCACCAAAAACGCTCCAAAACTGCCATTTCTAATACAAGAAAGTATCAAATTTTAGAGAAAAAAATAAAATTTGACACATGTGATTGTAGGATCTTGTAGTACCCTGGTTTGAAAAGATGTGGAAAAAATTTCAGAATTTTCCACCTTGTAGATTGCAAGATAATAGCGTTTGAATTGGCAAAAATCATTTTTTTTGCCCTGCAAAAAACCGGGCAGCTACACTTCACAAGGTCACATTTGTATGAAAAAATGTTCAAAATGGTGGTTACTCTTTGGATTCATTCTTCAAGGCAAGTTACTTACATACTTGAAAAATTTGAGATCATTTGGAATTGTACAACATATAGGAAAAGAATAGTAAAAAGAAAGAAGTAGAGAATGAATCAAAATACTAAATTGTAAACAATTTAATTATGGAATTGAAAAATTCCAATCCCAATGGTTAAAATTTTTTAAGAAACAATTTATACCAACTATTTTTTTTATTTTTTTCAAAATATTAAAATTGAACGAAATAATGGATTTCAAACTTTTTTGCAGAGTAGAGATTTTGTTACTACCCACAAACTACCCCAAATGAGAAATCCTTGTAACTTTTGACTCAATGATCAAAATAGAATGATTCAAAGCTTTCCACTTAGACATAAATCTAAAGAACCAATTTCAAATTATTATTTAAAACAATAATAATTTTTGAAGAAGTTTTTTTTGCTGCCTAAGTTGCCCCCCGAGCAATGAAAACAACATATCATACAATAACTTTTTATGAAAATTGTTGGGCCTTAAAGCTACTCCTTGGGCACATGTTTTGTGAAAATTTCAAAGAAAATGATAAAAATCCATTCGTAGTGAGCTGCCCAAAATTGCTAAGTTGCCAAAAAAACGAAATTTGAGCATTGAGGGGTTAAGATAATTTTGTGTTATAATCCATGCCTATTGAGTCTCAAAGAAATTGGAAAAATGAAGTTGAAATTGTCTGTATTGTCAAAATGGCATCAAAATAATCTAGCCCAACTTTTTTAATCCAGGAAGGACGATGTAGTCACGTACATTTTTCTAACTTTTCACAAATTGTCTTTTACTTAGTAAAGTATACAGGAATCTCATTTGAGATATAAAACAAGTTGTTAAATGGACGAATTGTTTAGTCACTTCCTTTTCAAGTACTTCAATGTATTAGTCGGATGATATGAATGTGGAAAGGGAGACACGTGGTTAGATTTGGTTAAGTGGTGGTTATCTCTCTCAGAATATTAGCCAGGCAACTTGTAGTTTTTTCTCTCTCTTGTTTTCTCGGTTTTCCTCGGTTTTCTTTCTTGTCGATGAACAATTTGTCAATCAATTTTGTATACATGAATCACATATACATACATATATATATATATAATTACTATTAACAAATTGTCCAAGTTTTGGTTGTGTTTGGTTTAATTTTCGATTGTGTGATTATCGTCCAGTGATTGGACTTGCATAAGTGGTGCGGCTTTAAACTAATTGTTTGGTTATCTTTTGTAAGTTTGTAATCCAGAGATTAGATGTTTGTTGAGTGGTTGAGAGTTCATAAATTGTTTTAAGCCAATTTATATAAATTGTGTGGTTAATTGGTGTTAGTTTTATCACTGTCTCAGGGCTGTTTGAGCGTTTAACAATTTGTATTTGAGATTTAGTTAAGAGCTTGGTTGGTTTGGATGTGGATGTGTATGCGTTGATGATTATTTGGTGGGTGAACAATTAAAACAAATTGTCTTAGTGAATTATCTTTAAGTCCTAGTGATTGGGCATTGTGTGTAATCTTAAACTAATTGTCTTGGAACGAGTGGTCTTGCAAATCTACGGAGCAAAAGACAGAAGCAGGAATAAAGATTTACTAGTGTTTGGTGAAGTACGAGATGGAACAAATTGACTGCGGAAATGGAATTCAACCGGTGTAATCCAAGGAGTAATTCTAAGCGATTTGTTATTTTATATATTAAGGTTGTTTGTTGATTGGATAAGTTAATAATTGAAGGAAGAACTTTTGTGTGGTTAATTTAAAACAAATTGTTATTTGAACTGGAAGCTTGATGTAGCAAGTGAAGAGTGATAGATTAAACATGTCTGCTGAGTTATAGACAAATTGATAGAGCAAATTGTTAAACTTAGATTTGGTAGTGATCCTGATGGGATTAATTTGAAGAATGTCAACAGTCATGATAGATGGGAAACATGTTGTCTAAATTTGCATAAACAAGTTGTCATAGAAGTGATAAGGAGTGGTTAGTATTGAGATCATTAAATTTTATATATAAATTGATTGTCAATCTTTGCTAATCAATGGATAATATAGAGATAGTGGTTTATGTGAATTATATATGATGAACTATTAACAAATTGTTATGGGTGGTTATACACTGAAAACATACAAATGGAGCTTGCATTAACACATCATGCCATGCATTTAGATTAGATGACAATTTGTTGGAGGAAAAATCAACAGACTGATTAGGCATACCAAATAGCAAAGTAGATAGTGATTGCATCAATTTGTTATCAAATTAAATATCATTGGTAATTAAGGAATGTATATGGGAAATGGATGGGTATATATATTATTATTATATATAATTGCATTGCATTAGGTCTAGAGCATGCATGTCGACAAATTGTGGTTCAACCCTGACAAATTGTTCTTAATTATTGAGACACACACTAGTCCAGGACAGTGACTGCATTCATGTGTCCATAGCCTTGGCAACGGATAGACATAACAAAATTGAGAGTGGGTATAAGAGTGCAAATGAAGAAATCAAAATCATTAAACATATATTAAACAAATACCATCCTATCTTAGAATACATGTGACTTTAGCTACAAATACATTAGACTACTTGATTATTCCCTAGATTTGAACCCCTATACTTAGTCTTGGGTGTTTTTGTGAGGATACAGAAATCCAGACTACAGACGCCGTAGACGAGAGTGGTCCGATGGATGACAGAATATATTTCCATGTAGGACAAAATTGCAACTACTTATCCTTGTCATTTTCTGTGGAAAGGGGAGATCTTCTACAATAATTTGACTTCAAATGAGTTCTTTTGAATTTTTTAATACCAATTGTTCCCACGGTTTCAAAAATGATGATTTCAGCGGGGATACCCCATCCTTGGAGGGTTAATGTTGTACCATGTCATTCTATTGTAACCTTGATGTGCATCCTTCAAATTCAATAGCTTGGAGTGGCAATTGACAATATCAGGTGGCCGGTGCTTTTTTAACTTTTCTAATCCATAAGCAGGGTAGCAGCTTTTGACTATGGAGGTTGTAAGATCATAGCAGGAAAAGAGACGTTGCATGAGAGTAATGGCAAATGGTATAAGTTTGATATCAATCATAATAGTTTAAGGCACTCAAAAATCATTTGAAGACCTTACAATAAGAGAATTTTTGCATGCAAACAAGGCCTAGGGACATTCAAAGTAAAATTTTTAAATTATTAGGTTTCCTATTATTTAATTATCTTCTAAAAAGATCCTTCTAATAATGTCGATTTTCAAAGTTGACTATTGCATTCACCACATTCAACTATTAATGTCTTGGGATTTGTGTATTAATTCATATCCATGGCCATCCACTACCTAACTACACTCACATTTAGATTGCCTATGCATTGCAAGAATTAAACTCATTGATTATTCTCACAAAGTTGAAATTGGACAATAATAATGTCAAGGATATAGGAATGGACATTGCAAACCTTGATCACATTGTCAATTTTGCAAGACTTGCCATGCATCAAAACTACCTAAAACTCTATCATGAAAAGTAGTATATAGATTTAGATTTTACTATGAAAAAAACTCTAACTTTCAAGATCATTTCAATTCTCCAGTTTCAATTTTCCCAAATGTAACATGAAGTGGAATACAAACTACTAGAATTGGTCTTCCCTAGCTAGACAAGGTATTAGAAATTACTAGAAATCTTAGCCCTAGCACTTTTCACAAAAGTTTTATTAGCATCAAATTTGAAGTGTGTAGCTTGTTTTGTTCTTTTGAATTGATGCCCCTTGTATATTATATAGGAGTTGCTATTATGGGTTCGACAATCTACTTTCTTTCAAGTGCTTAATCCTTTAAGGTGTAGGGAACCACAAACTAATTTTTGGAGTGGGAAAAATCACTCATAGTCTAAGAGGAACTAGAAATGAGTTAAGAAATGGAGGTCACTAATTTTTTTTATAGAGAATAAATTGGAACAATCCAATATAAAAGATGAAATGGCATGCAACAATTATGTGCATTTATGCATAGCTATGTTGTCAATCTCTATAGAATACATAGAAATACGTGGAAAGAATTGTAAAACTGATGTATTCTTTCAACATCTTGAACAACATTGGCGTTGTTTTCAAGGAAATGAAAATACAAAGGTGGCACAAGTGAGTAGGCACATTCCTGAAAGGTCACTGTAAAGAAATATGTCATATAATATTGTATGTAGCAATGCTTTCAATACTTTCAAGTATATTGGTCAACAGTGTACTTTTTTCAGGTCTATTTTTTATCCCATGTTACATGTATGTACATTGGCTTTAACTACTTCCATATTTTTGTTGACCAATCACTAAAAAAGCTCAATAAAACTTGTGTCACTTTTGAATAGAAGATTTTGAACATGCCCATGTTGAATGTTTCTTGTATAAAACATGTATTCACACATAGAAGGTGTATTTTCCAATGTTGATTGTTCTATATAAATCATCAAAGCAATGTTCTATACTCAATCCAAAGGTGCTACATACTTGTATTTGCATATTTTTCATACATCTATGTCAACAACATTGTATACACTGTTAGGAAACTCTAATATTCTTGCAATATCAACAATGGATCTTCCTAATTATTGCACACCTATTGTCTATCACTCATTCTCTAAATTGTTATGGTTATTTTTTTTGCCTTAGCTACTCTACCCTCAGTAATCCCACAACTTCTAAAGATTTTGTGTAAATTGGTCTTGCTTTGACCAAAACAACCCTAAAGGGCTGTTAAAATCACTGGAAATTTCGGTAATATATTTTGAGTGATGCATACCAGACATAACTTCACTTACAAGTGACAAAAACATAGTTTGAATATGCATTTGATCGAAACTAGTGTAGGTAAAGCCTCAATTGTACCAAATGGTACATTTCAATGATTCTTTTAGCAGGCTAAGTTGCTCCATCTCATGCCCCACCAATGTGAATCAAATGAGACTTCGAATTATACCCTCGAGCACCGATGCCTCACATTGGTGTAGTGGCTTACCTTAGAGCATCCCCACCCGCCTGGCAAACTGTGGGTGGGATTTGGCTTGCAAAATGGGAGGGCATCCATTTTGCAAGCCGGATGCCCCACCCATGGCGCCAAGGAGGACAATAGCAAGGGCAATAGCAAACTATAGTGGTGACTTTTCATAGGAGGCAATACCCACTCATGTTGACTTTTCATGCACTTTATTTTGTCTTATACAGTTTGCAAGCCAAGCTTTGGCTTGCAAAACCACCCCTTTTGCAAGCCGCTAGAGGTTTTGGAGCCGGCTTCTTAAGAAGTTCATCCATTTTGCATGACGGGTGGGGCACTTTTGCAAGCCGCCTTGGACAAGTCATCCATTTTGCAAGTCCGGTGGGGATGCTCTTAAACAATTACATTGGCAGGGACCTCCAAAGAAGCCTTTATCCATCACAAACTCTTCACAAACTCTGCCAGATAATTCTCAGAAAACGGTGTTAATCTACTGCACGCAAACCCAATGCAAAAGAACATATTAACGTAATGAAAAGAAACTCTAGCAAGCTGAGGTTCTAAACTGCAAATCACAGCAAAATTATGTAAGTCGATGCCGAGAGCAGTCTTCTCACCATACAAACATGGTGACACATTACAATTCATTATGAAATTCGAAGGGCTAGAATTCTATAAAGATGCCTTGAACAGAACATAACCTTMCAGATACTGCAAGGATGCACCCCATTTTTGCAACGACAGTGATGATCGGCTATAACTTCGACACAGGGGGAGCCCAAACTCTAYATGGGCAGCCCCAATATCTAGCCTTAAATGACCAGCAACATACAGCAATCGSCACTGTCGACGCAGGATGTACTGTACATGATAACCCTGGCTAACATAGCCCTGCTTTCCACGTGAGGGACTTTATAGTTTCCTGCATTATGGACCATCACGGAACCAACAAATAATGGAATGTATAGGACTATGAGACTGTGAACCATGCTATCCCTACAAGCAGGACCTATTTCTACAGTCTAATGTACATTTACTCTGGGATGACCACAAAGCTCTGCCAATCTGGGTCTATTTATGTACAAAACGAGATGGAAGGTTCTATAAAGACCTCATGAAATACCTCACCATTGTCAACAAGTACCGACAGAGCGGACCAGCACAAGACCATAACATGCACCCGCTATCACGTCAGTGATAATAGCATTGGAAGGAGACCTTGTGCGGGCATTGCATCCTACCCTCAGSAGTGGCATGGTATCCACCAAGCCCAGACCTACGTAAAAACAACCCCCCCAGTTGCGTTGATTTTAGGTGTAGTACGAGACACCCATGCCAGAGGTTGAAGCATCTGCCGCTTGTCACGAACCAGCAACCTCGTCATTGGCAGAAGCAATGAGTTCAGCAATCCTTTCTTGCGCCAATTTACAAACGTCTTTGAACTCCTCGTCTGCATTCTTTAAGCAGAAAGACATTCTTGTAAAAATTCGACTCTTTCCTCCCTCAAATGCCTTTTGGAAGAGTCCAAGATATTGACATACTTCATGAGGCTGTATCCCTTGCAGAAGGAATGGCAATAGCCTCCCATGAGTCTCCTCCATAACCGCGTAACACTGGGTCACCATTTCCTCCTGAATGTTCCTTCCAAGGTCGGCTATRTTCAGTTGTGGTAACAGATCCCTCTCTTCTTCATGGAAATGTTCCACAACGTTCTTCTGCAAAGTCAATACCCATGATTGAGTATAATTAATTCGTCACCTATTCTAAAACTAACCTTGCAGGAAACTCCACAGGCACAGTGCAAGATTGCAAGATTCCATTCAACATTAGCACTACGAGTACTTTATTTCCGTCATTCCAGTAGATGTAGCAGATTATCAAACAACCAAGATCCCAAACGTTCAGATCACATCAAAGATAAGCCGAAGGCTAGACAAAGCTTGCATAGTTGATCATACATATGGTAAAAGCAACAGAGATGCATGAGGTGTTGACAGACGCTCACTTGGTAAGCACCCAATCGAGCAGCGAGAGCTTGCAAAGCATCCAGATGGTCAGCGCAACCTTGCTCCAATGCCATCACCCCCTTTATGTCCTCACGTATGCCATTCATTATAGGRAGGTCTCGCGCATGATCTGAGAGAGCTGATTCGCTCATTCCTGAAGCGTGGACATGCAAATGTCAAGCCACCTATTGCTTGCTTCAAGTGAGCTACTTGATAATCAAGCCTGAACAACGGGAAGACTGGGGTGAACTTAAGCCATAGAACTTAATTCGAAAAGATTTTTTTACATACCTTCCTCTGTGGAGTCTATTGCAAAGAAAATGACCCTTTCTTCCATTTGTGCATGTTCTTGCATCAAGTCCACTAGACGTCCATACACCTTCCAAAGCCGCTGCAGCTGYTTCCCTGGTCCCCGTCTTCCAGACTCGCCTACTTCAACCTCAATTTTGTTTACAGGTAAACCATCAGCGAGAACAACAAGCTTTTCCAAATGCCACAAAACGCTTTTGTGCTGTAATACAGTCATGACTATGAGAGGGGGTGGAGCCCTCTCATCCAACACTTTCGCCACGGCTCCTTTTAGTAATTCCAGGTCGACCCCCACTGGAGCATAGTTTGGAAACGAATGCATCGCTCGGCTATAAGTAAGCAGATGAGAGTGCACAGTCCCAATCTCAATACCACGAAAAAACTTAGATATATCAACTAGAAGAAGAGTAGGAATGAGATAGACATCTACAAGAGTGAAGTGGTTCCCCAAAAAGAAACGGCCATGTTTTCCATGTTCCCGTTTACCACTGTCCAATTTCACAAAGGCAGACTCTAGGCTTGGTCTCACATCTCTTTGCACTAAGGGACTTCCATCATAGAGCAACTGTTCAACGATAGGGCTGAACTCATCCCGAATAAAAGCTACCCATTTCTCGACTTCGACACTGAGAGGTTTGGGGATCAATGACGGATCTCGAAAGGTTTCCTCAATGTAATCCAGCATCAAATCCGTCGAGCCAATGAGTTTSTGATGACCATACTGCAATACAGGGTATATGCCGTTTGGGCTTACGTTAAGTAGCTTGAGATCGGTCAAGTCCCTAGGTGTAAGCCAGGTTGCATCCACGAAGATACCCTGTAAGTRAGGAACACAGCATGTAAATAACACAAGCATCGTACTTGACTCTCGCTAAGCTCAAACCTAAGTCTAAGATAGTGGATATTAACTGCGTCACTTTAAGCAATATGACCACTATGTAGGCGTGTACTTTCATTGGAAGATCAGTATAGAGTTGTGGAGGAATTACTTTTAAGGTAGAAGAGCCAATACTCTTTAGATCAACTTTTAATCACTATACATGAATTTCTTGTGCAATTTCAAAGTGAGAGCTTTTAGGCTACTCTAAGAGACAGTAGACAACCCTATTTCCATTCGAAGATGAGCGGCCATAGACATATAACCAAGTCAAGCTCACATACTTGCTAATAAGTCCCAACCAAGAGTATGAATAGACGAGTTGCTTGAGGTCACAGGGTTCGGTATAGGAAATGGGTTAAGATCCCTCTGGTATTTCCTCTATCGTGGAAATCATCTTCAATAGAGGCTACGTCTTTTTTCAAATTTGAGAAATACAATTTCTGCTAAGGATGAGAAGGTACCAAGCGTCGAAGGTACTTTACCTTGAATTGCAACGCAATCAAAACACGCAATGTGAAGGGACACAAGACATCTCCAATCAGCTGCACTCTCGGAAGTTTACTCTCCGCGTCTGTATCACCCGGAGTTGTTTCGATCGGAGTTGTTGGTTCACAATAAGTTGGAGAGGACGACGCTGGCACGACCGCAGATGACTTTGAACTCAGTATTTCATCCTTTTGTTTCGGCGGAGCAGCTTTTGCACAACAGATACCCATCTCGAGTGCTCCAGAGGAGGCGTGGTCTGACAGTCGCAGTCAGTCTGAATCATTAACGTCTGCGAATATRTATCACAGTAGGAGCCGCATAGCCATTAATGTTCTCCCGCAGTCGCCAGTTCTGTGATGGGCAGCAAAGGTAATTACGATCCCGTCACCATAACCTTGAATTTAGGAGTCAGAAGCCACACTGCTACCCAGAAACAAAGTYGCCTTCCAGCTCATTGAACCACAATCAGATAGTCATCCTCGTCCGATCAGAAAATCAGATTAATGCGATCTAACTATAGATGACAGAAAATKCCATAGTAGTGTTCTTCAGCAAATTGGTCCTTCAAAATATATTCAAATACTACTCCAGCTGAGTGCGTTGYCTGAATCAGCGAGTGTTTAACATGCAAAGAACCCCGTGGCCCAATCAAGAAAACAATAACAAAATGTGCAGACTAAGCCAAGGGGTTACAATTTCTAGGTTTAGCCTTCTGCAACTCTGAGGTCAACTAAAGAAAGATCTGTTGCCCTCGGGCGGCACTGAAACAGCAACAGATTCTTACATTCCGACACCCTTGGAAGTTTTCACTGTAACGAAACTCTATTAGATATGAGTGAACCAAGCAGTCCCTAATATTCATGAGAGAACTGCTCCAGTGTCCAATTTCGGAAAAAGAAACTCACCATATTCTCGTCTCCACCAGAATCCTCCTTACGAATCTTGAATCTTTGAAGAACGAGCTCAGTAAGCCGCCAGAGCTTGATAGTATCCTGTAACAACAACAACAAACCTCTGTGTACAGACGACCTGCCACGCACAGGAAAGGAGGCTCAAGTACTGTAACGACCATTTTCAGCAGACTACCCGTACCCGCCCTAAACCCCTAAGCTTGGGTGTCTTTCCCAAAGCGATATTACCACGTCTTCACTCACGGGTCGCTACACGAGTCGCCATCACMATCTCTATCCACACGAAACGAGAGCATCAAAAGCTACTCGATAACAACAARCCATGCGTGTGGGGCCGCCCYMAAAGATACGGATTCGAACGCAAGACCATTGAATTGGAACGTAACTAAAAAGCTAGTGAGGAGTTGAAAAGAAGCTATGCCGTCTCTGGCAGACGAAGTCGTAAGTTTAAAGCAAGCGGAGAGAGAAACCCAAGGACGATCGAGATCCGCAATACCTGGCGTTGCGTGCTGAAACAGAAGAATCGGTGCAATGCTCAAAAACAAACCATCAAGCCTTGAAACCGACAAACCATCTCTCTTTACACGCAAGAGTCCATCAAGCCCTGAAACMAATAAACCATCCTCTCTCTCTCTCTCTACGCAAGAGTCCTACAAGCCCTGACAAGATGACCAACATTGACGGGATGAGCTCCGTTTCAAACCTCGGAATACAAGATTCTACATTTTCTTGGTGGAATGCGAACTCGGGCGTACCAGACGGAAACTCCCAATTCTTGTTGCCCGTTGCGATCGAATTCTCCACCGGCTTGCCCGCCCTGTATGATCTTCAATTTTCGCCTCTGCGATCTCCTCCTACAACCCCTTCCACCACCGGTACCGGCGTCTTGCGCTTCCACAACCAAAACCCCGCCACCAGGAACTCACGCAAACCCCCGTCACGACGCACGTCCACCACCACCACCCAAATCCCTGAATTGAGGGCGAAAGTACGGAATCTTTAGCCAAACGACCCCCACAACAAACCACCAATTCCCAAAGCTCAAGCTYTCGCAAGCCCACATGGAAATGAAGTCGTGAATTCAAAGGATACCACGRAACAGAAACCATGCCAAATTGCAACAAACAGGCAGCAAAAGATGGTGAGTGGAGATGYTGGGAATACGCAACAACGTGTAGAAAACAGTGTTGGTCGCTTGATTCAGAAGACGCACGGCAAAACAGAAGACTACGGTAGTGAGAGTATTTTGGGTGTAGTGTGTCTGTCTCTGTGTATCTGAGTGTTGTTGTGCGGTTTTGCAAGCAAATTTCGAAAATCACGGCGGGGACATCATCATCAGGAACAAGTTCTTTGATTCCAACAGCCRCAGCTCCACCATCATGATGATGAGAGCTTGAGGAGCATCATGAACACAGCTTGCTGGAATGTCACTTAGAAGAATACATCACCCACTCAAGGCCATTCCTTCCTTGCAGGAAAAAACACAACTTCAACACTTCTTCACTGAGACTGAGAGTAGTGAGTAGTGAGTAGTGTTCATGAGCAGGCTGACATTCTGTTTTCTAGAAATAGAAGGACTCTARAAGGTTACTGGACTGATAGACTTTTTTTTCTTATGTTTTTTTCCTTTCTCCTTTCGTTTTTTTTTTTTTTTCCGAAACATACGACTTTTTCAAGGTCACAGCGTGGATTGATACGACACATCCCATGGCAACCGGTTTTTGACGAAATTATACTCCACAGGTTTTTTCCCGTCAAGAAACAAGTAGAGGAACAAGAACAACCCCGGTGCAAGCAATGTTAGCACGGGGAATTGTACCGGCAACCTCGTGGATGCACTTGGTGGTTCTTACCACTTGCGCCATCACCAAGGGTAGTTTAGGGTCATCTCGGACCACTTCCTTATGGGGTTTGAAAAGGAACTCCATGTGAATAAGSTAGACTTTAGCCTGGTCAGCATTTTCAAGCTAATTGGTGAAGGATTCAATTGGTGTGGTTTGGGATTGTTTTCAGTAAAGTGATTGATTGTACAGTACTGTAAGTTATGCGGGCCGGGAGTTGTTCAGATTGATGGGAATCAGTGAGTGTGGGTCGGGAGAGAATTGGGGTGTCTGGATTTGTAGCTTGTGGGAAACGGGGATTTTTGCATAGAGCAATGATGAAGGAGGAGGGCATATTGGAAAAACAAAAAAAGGGCTACCGAGGAGGGCAGAGCCCAACAAGGAGGCACTTTTTTTTTCGTGAAATGCATGACGACAAGAGGCATTGGTGGATGTAAACTACTGCTAGGAAATTGCAATTAGATGAATAGAACCAATTTAAGATGAAAGTCATGGATGAARAATCCATGATCCAAGATTACTCGTGGAAACTCGTGTAATCGTGAATTATGGCCTCATTGCGCCAATTAACCCGCCCGCAAAATGMATAGGAGGTTTGCTGRCYGCGGTTTACSTTCCCTGGGTGCTTGCCAATTTTGTCAAGATATGAAATCTCTTCACCTTAGTGCAACGTATTCTGTATGTTTTATGGCAAGTTGTTAACTTCAACTGWAAATAAGAGGCAAAATGCAACCGTAATATTGTTCAACTAACATGGGTTGTTGAATGCTCTAATTTAAGATTGCAAAGTTCCTATTCTTAATTTAGAATTAAAAAAACGACTTTATTCATTGTGCGGGGGGGAGAATAACAGGGGGGTTGATTGAAAGTTTTTTTCTACCCAAAATTGTTGCCCAAAGTTAAATGGTGATTATAAATGATCCCTAATATCAATGTTACTATGCCTATGCACTCAAAAGAGGTAGACACACAAACATGCGATTTGAAAATTTAATCAATCCCCTCCAAATGAGAGCTGGATATGGATACATGTACATGTACAATACAGATGGGATACGGGACATATTCCATATTGTTTGCAACTCACATTGAACAATTCAAATTGTAAGAGGAGGGGTGGCAATGCAGTACAAAATTTTAGAGGGGTGCCATGAACCATTTCTAATGGGGGATCTTTTGGGTGCATAGTGGAGGAGGGTCGGATTTGCATCATCCCTCACTATGCACCCAAAAGAGCCCCCCACAATGTTACTATCTATCCTTACAAAATCCTAAACATAACTAAACACTTTTCACTTAAATTGACATGATTTCATCATAAAAAATACTTTGCATCACTTATTTGACTTAAGAATTAGTAAARTAATCCATATATTAATGTGTATGAAATAAATATTCTACTAAAAAGGTAAAAAATCAAATGAGAACATTTAGCTGCTTGTGCTAAGAAATTCTTAAAAATGCTAAAGTTATCATAAAGAAAGAAAATACTAAAATAACACATCACTATTGGTGAATATTCAAAATTTGATTCGTCATAAAATGCTAAAGTTATCGTAAAGAAAGAAAATGCTAAAATAACACANTCAAAATTTGATTCGTCATAAAATGCTAAAGTTATCGTAAAGAAAGAAAATGCTAAAATAACACATCACTATTGGTGAATATTCAAAATTTGATTTGTCAAATATGATGTGAATTTTTTCTTGTGAATATTTATGAAACTTGGTAATGAAAATTTTCAAGTTTCGATCTTAACATGTTTTCTCTTAATGCCAACCCATTCTTCTTGACCCACACATTTTATGACAAATCTATGGTTGTCCTAGGCCCCTAGGTTCATTAAGGGATGAGAAAAATGTTGTTTTCATTGGGGGCGAAACTAGAGGCTTGTCTATATCGCAAGAAAAAACTTTGAAATCTCGAGATATGGTATAGGTGGAAAAGTGAGCCCCTAGTTGGGTCAAGAAGCTCTAGGATTGTTTCTACTATTTGTAGAATTGGAGACCAAAGTTCCCTCCAACCACCCAATGGAAACAAGTTCTTAGTACTTATCTTGCAAGCTTCTCCAAAGATACTAAGGTGGGCAATTCCAAATGCACCATTGATCCTAAACTTCCATCATCACTCCAGKTACATCTCTAGAATCAATATTTACCTATGTGGAAGAAACGATATTAGAACCTCTACCAACAAGAACTTTGACCCTTCATAACTTTTGCATATGGTATCCAAATGTCATGTTCTTTGGTGGGTTAGAATCTCACCTTTCACTTGCCAACTAGAAAATATGAAAATTTGACGAGTCTTAAATTAACAATGACTACGCACAGTAGCAAAAAGTGTTCAGTTTTTAGGGTGCCCACCATAATAAAAAGAAGCTGTGATGCAAAATTTTCAACCATAACTTGATGTTACTATACATCATGTTTCTTTGGCGTGTTCATAGAAAGTGAAATGTCTGTGTCCCTCAGTAAGCACAATTCGGCTTGTCCACGCTTGCTTTCAAAGGTGAAAGTTACGTCTGGATTCTTCTTACCACTTACCCATGGCAAGAAGGATCCCTCCATGGCTTGAGATATGGTAACTCACACGAGGGAGGTCTGTTTTTCATATGACAATTGTTTGAGGAATGCAAGCATTTCCTTCCGAATTTGCACATTGACGAGGAACAGAACCATCAATGGAAGTACTGGTGTATGACATGTCTATATTTGATTTGAAGATATGCTTATAGGCATAACATATAGGTGGTTTGCAAGGCTTTTATTTTTCAATTTTTACGAAGTGTCAAAGTGGCAATATAAAATGTTATAGTGGTGCTTCAAATTTCAACATTCATCCACATATTGGATAGAAAATATCACATTCGCACATATTACATGTTTGTAATTCAGTTTTCATCTACACTCCTAGCAATTTCATCCAAGATTTTTTCTTAATTCAAAGTTTTCTGGCAAAATATTTCATGGTTTGCTGCCATTTTTTAGCCAAATTATTTTGTTCTAGTGCAATTTGGAACTAGAAAGCCAGAAAAAAAAGCCCTAGTGGTCTATTAATGGAGCAGAAGCGACTAAGAAATTTAGTATTCTCTACAAATGTTTAGTTRCACTCATTGAGCAAATTTCACCTAGCATATAGATGTAGATTTGGGTGCATTAAGAATACAATGTTTACTTAGATCTAAATGCATTATGAAAAGATTTTTTTTTGGTCCACGACTAGGGGGCTCCTCTCGTGCTAAGAGGTATCAAGCAACAAGAAGAAAGTGATTGTAGAACCTTTAAATCTCCATGTCCAAAACAACTTCATTCGATTTCAAACAAATCCTAATTAATCACCAAATTTTTTTTTCTTCTTAAAATCTAGCAAAGTCCAATAAGTAGCACATCAAGGTTGTTCAAGGGATCATAGTTTTAGGTCACGGTATTACATCCATGGTAATAGGTACTAAAATATACTAAACATAGTAAAATTTTATACAAGCTCACAAGTTCATACTCACACTCTCACACAATAGCAAGGTTGCTAAAGTATGAGCAGGGAGCAATGAGCGTTGAGTAATTAGCAGTGGCATTTGAGCGGTAAAATTCTAATTATTTATATTTTATAGTTTTCATAATTAACATTAATTCTTCACTTAGAAATGAAGTTTAAAAATAAAAATAAAAAATTGGATGTAAGTCACTTATTTCATCCATTGCTTTGGATGGATGAAGATGATGATGAATGAATGTAGATGAAAGTTGGTGGATGAAAAAAAAGATTGTCCCTTAAAATTTTACAATAAATGAAGTTACTGGCATCATGAAGCATGTAATTTAAAGATAGATAAGGTGCATCCATTTGATTTGGATTCCAGAAGTGATGTAAATTGTTTGCATTGTAATGTATACATGTTGGGGTCGTAAGAGCCTCTTCGAGTCCAAGGAGGCTCTTAGGAAGACAATAATCACAAGCATGTATGGCTTGAATTAGATTGATGAAGTCCCAAACTCACATGTATTTTTTTGGGAGGTAACAAAGTGATGTTCAAGTGATGTCCAATGCAAAAACTCCATGTTTTTATGTCAACAAAAACATACAACATAACATCAATGTTGACATAAAAATATGGATTTGCTCCATTGGACATCATTTGACCATCACCTAAAATTCATTTGAAAAATTGGGGCTCGTCACCTACAATACAAGTTCCTTATAGTGAATCGATAGACTAACATGGTGCTAGTTGAAAGAAATAGATTCAATCCACAAATATTTCAGTTACTAGCTGTGAGTTGAAATCTTGAATTTTTTACATTGTATATGGAACCTCAATCTTATGCATTGACCCCTAAAGTCTGAAAGTCCCTACAAGGAACTCTTGAGAATGATTTAGAATAAGATGGTATGACCTCAATTCTTGTCATGATTTTCTTGCAGATAGAAAATCACATTAACTTTTTAGAAAAATAATTCTTATTTCAATCATTGCCTAGAAGCAAAAGTTATGCCACCCTAAGTTGAAAATATAGTTTGAAAGGTAACATCCAAAAATCACAAAAAATTGAGTTTTCTTAATTTTTAATTTTTTTTCAATGATTTTACTTGTGTCTGCGTTTGAAGCTTTGATTCATTCTATTTAGACTACTATAAATTGAAAAAATTATGGACAATATTGTTTTATGGAATTAGATCATCTTCTAAAAAAATAGCTTGTGCAATACATTTTTGAAAAATTGTAAGAGCGGGTGAAATTTGCTTGCTAGAACAATCTCACCATTGGAAATTTAGTATCATTGTCTTTCAATTCAATTTTAGACCTATTAATAATTTTGTTTTTTGATTGAATTTAAACCTAATTCAGTAATTCTACTTAATTAATAATCTTTTAATGAGTGAAATTAAAAAAAACTTGAATCTTTTTGTTGTAGAGTTTCAATTCAAGTTTTCAATACAAAATACTAGAAATTCAAATTCAATAGTGTAAAAAGTTTAAGTTAAAAAGATTCAAAGTAAAAAAAAAATGTTGAGTTTGGTAACAAAAAGCTTTTTTTTTCCATTACAAATACAAATGTCTTTCAATCTATGTAATCAAAGTATTTGAAATTTCTTTTGTACATATTTAAATAGTCCAGTGCAAGATCTTGTAGTTCAATATGAAAAATATATTAAAAATTTCTTGTTTTTTGAAATAGAAATGGCAATTTTGAGTGTTTTTTAGATGAAAACAAGGTCATAGAATTTAAAAGGTTAAGCAACCTATAAGTATGTATAAAATTTACTTCACGTACAAATCCAACATTCAAATAAACTTTTGAAAAGAATATAAAAAGATGAATGATGGAATAATTGATTTAAAAAAAAGATAATTTATAAAAATAAATAAATAAAGATTCAAAGATCCAACAACAGAAGGTTACATGATGGCTTGCAACCTTACTTGTCCTTCCTCTTGCTCTTTGTGCACGCCTTCAAACTTCTTTTCATATTTCCTCCATCATTTTTGAATTGAGCTTCGACCACAACTTCTTTGTCTTCCTCTTTATCCTCACAAGAATCATGGGCATTGATTAATTACTAGTGGAAACATGGTTTGTATAGACTAAGCTTTAAGACACACATGTGGACCAATTTGTCATTAGTTGGAGATGAATTAGTATTCATGGGATCAAAACATTCTTAAATAAGAACAAGAATAGTTTCAATACTAAGGTGAATCTTGAAATACTAATTAAATCAAGAAAAAAAAATTAGTGGACATTTGAAGGATGCCATACTAGTGCCATATATGCAACATTGCATCACCTTCTTTATGGTGTTTTGCCAAAGGAATGGCATGCATAGTCTAAGAGTAATTAAAATTTTTGCTTAGAAAAGAGCAATACACATGGTCCTAAAAGATATGCTTATAATCAAAGAGTCAATCTAAGCTAGGAATTTATTAGAAAAAATTTGAAGGCAAATTTGGCATTATTTTATATTCAAACCATTTATCAATATCATTATTTTTTTTTCCTATGGATTCAAATATCTATAAATCAACTTCTATGGATAATCTCTGCTTTTGATGTTTTAAAAAAATAACTTTACATGTTTAAAGCACACTAGGATTGAAATTTTGAATTTCAAACATGTTTTTTTTGTAAAAATGAATATTTTAAATACAAAATTGATATAGAGTGCGCATCTTGCATCAATGAAATTGAACAAAGGGCTTAGTTAGTAATATTCATTTTAAAAGAATTTAAAAATGAAATTATATGTAAAAAATAAAAAATGCATCTTTAGATGTACTGTACTAAAAGAAGATGTCAAATTTAGAGATTAATTTTTGTAAAAAAAATATTTATGTTAATATATTAGAGGGCTAAAGTGTAATAGAATCTTATAGTTGATACATTTTAAAATATTATGGCTAAATTTACAAAAAATAATTTGACTCTATTACACTTTAGTATTTAAAAAAGTACAAACGATGCTTAAATCAATATCCAAAATTGTGCTTTGTAAGTGGTGGTGGCGGCACCAAGAAAGGGTCCTAGGATTTGAAAATCCCTCTATTGCCGCTTTGAGCTCTTTACAAAGAATTAAAATTTCTTCAAATGTCATTCCAAATTCTTTTGACGGAAGGTCTTTTGCACAAGGATAGGTTCCTAGGCTCTGAAAGACCCTTCGATGGCACCTAAAGTCTTTAACAAAAAAACAAGAGTCTTTCAATTGACATCTAAAAAAATATGAGAGTCCCTTCGCACCAAAAATGGCTCTTTTGATCCGAGCAGCCTTCCTCTGGTTTCGAAGTACATTCACAAAGATCCAAAGTACTTCTAATACATACCTAAAATAATTCATGGAGATTTATTTGCACCTTTGGTACAATTCCTAGAATCCAACACACCTTTCTATGGCACTAAGAGACTTTAACAAACAACCAAAAGTCTCTCCCACAAAAAATTAAGGGAAAATCCATTAATACCAAGAAATGGCTATTCGTATCAAAGGAGAGCTCTTTTGCACCAATGAGGGTAGCTTGGATTCGAAGAGCCTTCATTAGAAGAATCCTCTGGCAACAAAGAAGGACTCCTCATGTTTGAAGAGCCTTCTATGGGTTTAGAATAGCCTTCCTTGAGAGAGTTTTGGCATCAAGGAAAGACTCCTTGGATTCGAGGAGCCTTCTTTGTAAGAAAACTTTGGCACCAAACAACCCTAAAAAAAGGTTGGTACCAACAAAACGCTCTTTGGAATCCATGAGGAGCCTTCTTTTGAGAGCCCTTTGGCACCAAGAAAAGACTCCTCGGATTCGAGGAGCCTTTTCTGGAAAAACACTTTGGCACCAAGGAAGGGCTTCTAGTATAAGAGGAGCCTTTCTTTGACAAAGTTCTTTGGTACCAAGAGGGGCTCCTCTCACACAAGAAGCCTTTTGACAAAGCTCTTTGGCAACAAAGAAAGGCTCTTTGGATTCGAGGAGCTTTTTTGGAAGAACACTTTGGCACGAGAAGGGCTCCTCGGATCCTGGGAGCCTTCTTTTACAAAGCTCTTTGGTACCAAGAAAGACTCCTCGGATCCGAGGAGCCTCCTTTGACAAAGTTTTTTGGCACCAAAGAAGGGCTTCTCTGAATCTGAGGAGCCTTCTTTGGGTTCCAAGGAGCTTTTTTGGGTTACCAAGAGCCTTAGGGGAGCTCTAAAGTGCCTTCCATGCACTTAAAGGGCCCTTACAAAGAACTAAATACCTTTAAAGGACCTCTTAACAATAGAGGTTGGGTCCATTGGCACCAATAAATGACTCGTTTAAACTTTTGGATCTTTCTATAGCTTAAAATTCTAGCTAGTGACCTACCAAAAGAAATTAAAAGAGAGCCTTGTGGCACCAAAGGAGGTTTCCTTGGATTCAAAAGATCTTTCTTTGGTAAGATCCTTTGGTACCAATAAAGGGCTCCTCGGATAAAGAGAGCCTTGATTGGGTTATGAGGTGCCTATTTATGAAGATCCCTTTGGCACTAAAGAAGGGCTCCTCGAATCAAAAGAGCCTTTTATGGAAGAGCCTTTTGGTACTAGAAGAGGGCTCTTTGGATTTAGAATTCATTTTTGGGTTACAAGAAGCCTTCATTAGGTTCCAAGAAGCCATCTTTGGAAGATTGCTTTAGCACCAAGTAAAGGCTTCTTGGATCCAAGGAGTCTTTGTTGGCTTGGAAGGAGGCTTCCTTAGAAGAGACTTTTGGCACCAAGGAAGGTCTTCTTAGATTGAAGGAGCCTTTGTTGGGTTCCAAGGAGTTTACTTTGAAAAAAAAATTTGGCACCAAAGAAGGGCTCTTCGGATTCAAAAGAGCTTTTGTTGGGTTCCAAAAGTCTTCATTTAGGTCCAAGGAGCCTTCCTTTGAAAGTGCTTTTGGCACCATAGAAAGGCTTGTCAATTTGAGGAGCCACTTTTGGATTTTGAGAATTTTGTAAGGTTATAGGAAGTCATCTTAGAAAGATTTTATTTGTAGTAAGGAAGGCTCCTCGAATCCAAGGAGCCTTTGCTGGGTGTCAAGGAACCTTTTTTAGGAAAGTCTTTTGGCAACAAAAAGGGCTCTTTCGATTCAAGGAGCCTTCCTTGGGTTCTTGATAAGCCTTCTTTGTTGGGTCTCAAAAGCCTTCCTCAAGGGCAAAGTGGCACCACCGAAGGGCTCTTGAGATCCGAGGAGCTTTCGGTGGCATTAAGAATATATCTAAGGATATGCCCAAAAAATTTGAGAGTCCATTGGTACTAGAAAATGGCTCCTCTAGAAAGTCTATCTAATGATATAACAAAAAATTAAGAGGAAGCCATTTGTTACAACAGATAGGCTTCTTGAAGCCAAAGAGCATTTGGCGGATTTTGAGGAGCCAACAATTTTTAAAATCATAGTTCAAATAACATCTCAAATTAATAGATGGAGGGTCATTTGGCATCAAAAATTGAGTCATGGGATTTAAAGAAGAAAATACTTTTTTTAAATTTTAGAAAAGAAAATCAAATTGGATTTCAAAGACCCCCAAAAATTTATAGAAGGAGGGTCTCTGTGACCAAAATAGCACTCCTTGAATTTAAAGAGAGGTCTAGTGAAATAAAAAAAATTGAAAAAAAATTTAATTGCAATTTTGTAATCCCTCAAAACAATAGAAAGACAATTTTTGGCAACAAGAAATGGCTCCCCACATACAAAGAGTCATCTATTGTTTAGTGGTACTTTAGGTCTAGCAACCCTATAAAAGCCCCTTTGTTCCCCTAAAAATTTAAGTTTGGAAGTTGATAGGTAAAACACATGAATCTAGAAGTGGTTAAGAGATGGTTGATTAGAGTAGGTGAAAGATGCTTTACCGGACTAATTAGTTCAAAGTGGGAGTTGTAGTTGGCACCCTAAACATGACTCAAATCATTTGTAAAATTGTCAATATTTGACTATTTCTCTTCCAAACACCCTCTAACCTTTAGAAAATTAAACAAAACCCATCCTCCACTAGATTTTTTTTATTAGTCAAATTTTTTTAATCTCTATAACAAAAATTGGAAAATTTAGGACCTAATCCAATGAAAGTTTTAGGAAAGATATTTGGGATTATTTCTCTATAAGTACTTGAAAGGTGTTCCCAAGGTCATAGGGCCCCTAAAGCATCTTTTGAGCCCCAAAGACTCTTGCCAAAATGTTGATTCTTAATCATAATAACTTAAAATTCCATAATATTCAACTCGAGAGCAAATTACCTTTTTCTTATTTTTTGATTAACAAAGTGTTGGAATTGGTTTATGAGTTTTGGAACAAATTTTGATAAAAAATTATTATTTTCATGATTTTTTTAGTTAATCTTGAATTATTTAAATTAAAATGAAGAATACATAATATATAATTTTAAACCCCTATAGTCCCAAGAACATTTTTCTATCCAAAACCACTCAAACTTATCATCTCTACAACAATTGTCTAAGAAGTTTTTAAAAATTTGTTTTTTAGAATCTAATTGTACAATTCTACTTTATACTTATTTGAAATCATGCTTTAAAAATTTTGTGATGTTTGACCATATTAATTGAAAGATATAAGCATTCAAAGTGAAAAAAAGTTTTTTTTTCATAAAGATGTTCTAATTGTCAACAAAACAAGAAGCTCTATACCTTTCTCACCACTAATCCAAATGCAATGAATCAAAGCTTTCCATTTGGACTAAAACTTAATCTATGAATGATAAATATTGAAACATTGATTGCAACTTTTTGTAAATTTTTTTTGTTGCTTGGTCTTCCCTATTTTGAATTTATTGTGGTAGAATTTTTGCTCCTAGATACTAATTAACATGAAAATTATTTTTCACCTATGGTATAAGTTTTTCTAGCTTTTAAGAAGTTACAAAAGGTTTTACCCAAAATTGGATTCATAAAAAATCTACCTAATATATATTTTATCCCTTATAAGAACAATGGGACTTTACTCTAGAAGAACCCTGCATTTTTGGTGACAAACTTGATTTTTTGTAGTATCTCTATTGACATCTAGCTTTATTTGAGTTTACAATCCGAGTTTACAATAACATCCAATGTCACGACATGAAAACATAGAAACATCTAGATGTCATCATAGATACTATAAAAATTACCCTAATTAGGGGTTAAAAACTCGAGGGGGGGGGGGGCACTGGCAAAAATCATAGAAACTACGTGCGATAAAAAATAGGGTCCAATATATCCCTTGTAGGTAAATTTTGTAAAAATGTACATGTAATATACAATGCTAAAAAATTGTAAAACACGGTTATAAGTAAAGTAGCATGCTATATATTATCAAATTTTACCTTTATTTAAAAAATACCATGTCTTTTAATCAATTTTATAAAATTTATATAGCCCCATGTTAAATAGGTGATTATCGCAGGTGTATGCCAAATATTACACTGAGTGCCCCTCTCGAGGTTAAAAAAAAATATGATGACTAAAGTGCCTAATTTCTAGTAACTCACTCGATAGCAAGGTTTGTGCATTTCACTTGCAAAAGCCATAAAAAAAATGGATGGAGAGAACCATAGGATTGTAGGATTTGTATTGCAATGTGCAAATAAAGCCTTCTCTTGATGGATGATAGATGGATGATATGGATAAAATTCATTTGCACATCATCTCTATGGCTGTACCTTTTTATTGCAAGAGAGGCTAGGCTATCATTCTTGTCCCTATTTACAACATTTAAATGCTAAATCAACCATCTGAGGTAAAGTTTTTCAACAATAAATTGACTCATTTTAATTTTAATTTAGTAATTTCTATTTCTATAATTTTGAAATTATTCTTTTTTGGTTTGACATGACACTTTATGACTTTGATATGTCTATTTTTAACAACAAAGTCTAAATGATTGTTCAAATGGAAATGCTCATAGCTTGATGCCTTGTTGTTCCCCCCTCACACTCTAGTGAACATTGTTGTTTAAGGATGTACATATTCTCAACATAATTAACAAACCAACATCTTTAACAAACCAAAAGTCATGTTCCAAAGAAATTCTTGAGGAGGTTGTGAAAAAGAAAGTTGAACCCAATATATGGAGGGAAGCCTCTTTGCTATGGATGAGGCTCATGTGGAGGCGGTGAAGAAAAATATTTGGTCTATAAAGTCAATGTTTTTAGAATGATGAAAAGGTTTGAAATCACAAAAAAGAATGAACGAGACACTATCTAAATGGTTGTAATTACATTTCTCTAGATGATCCTTAATCTTTAATTGTATTTTTTCTATTCCAAAGAACTCTAAACTGCAAGCAAACTACAATGTAGGATTAGTTGTTACATTTCTCCAAATGAACCTTGAAGGTGCTATTTGATTTCAAGGAGTACTAATCTAGCCTCAAAATAGATAACAAACTTTTGTGGTGAACACTTCAAATCTTATTGTTTTTTTTTTAATTTTAATTTTTAGAAAAAATAAAAAAAAAAAACACTCCATTTTCTAGGACATGTATTATATATTACTATAATGTGCAAATGAAACTTTTTTGGGATGGATGATGAATGGATGACATGGATGAATTTCAGTTGTATGTGGATGAATGGATGCCTTTTCATACAACATTTGATTGCAACATTGATTATTTAAAATAAAAAATTGGCGATTTTTTTTTGTAATCTTTTCATTTTCTACTTCCTGACATTTCTATTTTTGGATCTGACAATACTATTTATTACTCTGACAAATCTACTTTTGATAAAAATTCTTGTAGTGAGTGCTCAAGTGGAGTCGCTCATTACTCAACGCTCATTGCTCGTTGCTCCTCGCTCACACTCTAGCGTCGTTGGGTTCTGTCTACTCCACAAAAACCCTAACTAAGTTGTGTGATGTGAATGCTGCTGTAGATAGGATTTGGAAACACCAATTTAGAAACAAGAGAGTTGATGGCTTGATGCCATAGTCTATGCAAAGAAAAGGGAGTCAATGCAAAGAAAAGAAGATGTGATGGACGCTATCTTTTGAGTGGATAGTGAGGAACTAGTGCATGTCAATTAATGCCCTCCTCCCCCCCTCCATTCACTCAAAAGACCGCCATGAAATTTTTTTTATTGATTTATTAGCCCCCCTCCCCCCTCCCCCCTCATATTATAATCTAAGTTGTTTGGATCTCAGGTGCAAACAATATGGGATATGTCCATATCTCGTATTTTGTATCTTTGTTGTACAATATCTGTATTCATATCCCATATATCATATATGTATCTATATTGTACCATATCTAGTATGCCATATTTTGTACTGTATTTGTATTTTTGATTTGATGTCTCTCATTTTTTCTAGAGGGGGTTGGTTTAATTTTCAAAAATGGCAAGTTTGCATCTTTTCAATGGATAGTGGATAGTGTATCCAAAGAAAAGAGCCAATAAACTGCACCTTATACTGACCAATATCTAAAACCAAACCCTCAAGAAACTTATACAAACTTAGATAGGCAAGAAAACTGTTATTTGGACAATCTTAGGTGTGACTATGTTCCCCTACACACACTATACGCTAAACGTTGACAACTAATAAAAAAATAAGCAAATAACAATTAATGGATTGACATTCAAATCAGGCTCATTGACAAATAAGGGAGAGGCACCCAATGCCAACCGTGTACCCAATGCCGTCCCTTTCTAGGTCAGGCATTCATTCTAGAATATAAATGTAGTGGGACCGTAGATTGCTTATTATTTTAGGTCAAAGAAATAAGCCATGTACAGCCTACCTACATTTACAGCCTGAAATGATTATGTCTTGCAAATTTGAACGACATTGGGTACAAGGATGCCATTGGGTGCCTCTCCCTTAAGGTATGTTTGCACTTGATGTTAAAGAGTGTTATTACTGAGGGTCCTTGAAATGAAACTATAACAATTAATGGATTGACATTCAAATCAGGCTCATTGACAAATAAGATATGTTTGCACTTGATGTAAAAGAGTGTTATTACTGAGGGTCCTTGAAATGAAACTAGCCCTATTTCTGAACCAGATTCACATAGCAAACATCACCCTTAACTTTAAGTGTGAACATACCTATTTTGAATTACGGTAATCTTTGCTAAAAACCTAGTAGTACCAGTCCTAATTCTATAGCAATTTCCATTGCTCTGACACAACATGATAATGCAAAATAATGTCATCATCAGTGTTCACAAGGAGCACTAAGATAAAACAGCCCACTATAGTCAGAATTTGGAGTCTCCCCTCATRCCAATGCTAAATTTTTTCAATTTTTTTTCYAGATAAAGACAAGTGTGAGAAATAGTGAGAGCAATTGAAATTATATTTTTCAGACAAAGTATGAATTAATTATGAATTTTTGAAGTGATGTGYGYTGAAGARTCAAYAGGCTACCTCATAACSAACAAAAATTGTATCCAATATGCTCATCTTAATCACCTAAAGCGGTCACAATAGTTTTTAATGCGGAAGGCCCTAAAAGTCACTTCCTACAATGATTAACACTCAAAAAGTAGGGTGCTTCTAATGAGGGTGGTCAAGTTAGACATTGATWATGGTCWGAAAAACTGTCATGSGGTCATTAGATGTCYACTATGGGTCATSTGACSGCAATGGGATGTTCTACCTTAATAGCAACAGMCACTGCAGTATGTACTTCAAAAGTTCTACAATTTGGAACAACATGCAGTTGAAATAGTCTCTCAAGGAGGCTACACGACAGATTTTGGGAGACTTATGGTCACAAATAGGTGTCTATGCCTCAAATCTTTGAAAATCCTTATGTAATTCAAAAATGCTTGTAAATACATGAAACCCCTTTTGTTAAGTTCCACATTCCTTTTTTCTTCTTTGAAAAATGAGATAAAAACATTTCTACCCACGGAAACCTATGAAAGGCAGACCAGCTATTAAATGGTTGCTTTTAGAGCATACTACCTTACTCTAGTGCTCATGCGGTGTATGAAAAAAAACTCCCAATCCTCAGCAAGCCTAAGTTTACATTTTCCAGTTACAAATTTCAGGATCAACAAGTTCTTGCACATTCACCACAGATCCAGAGTCTCTACGTAAGGATAGTTTGATCAAATTTGATCAAATGTGTTACAGTTTAGTAGCACTGGCCAAACCGTGCATTCAACTTACAAGATGAACTCAGCTTAAGTTATGGGATAACATTCCAGAATGCCCGGCATAGCACAGTCCCCCATACAGTATGCAAATCTTTGGAAGTTTCAGGGAGTTTACTCCACTCACTCGTGCATAAATCCAAAAGCCAAAAATGCTGAGTTCTCCAACCATAGTTGATAATTACCACTAGAAAACCATCACATGCATTAAGACTCATGGAGGAAAATTTCTGCACTATTGGCTCCTCAAGAAATGGGCATTTGTGTGATTTTCTTTGCACCCAACCCTTTGTCTGATTTTCAACATGATACTCCTTGATGCAAAAGCCTCGTTGCACCGTTCCATGATGGGATGGATCCATTTGCATGTGTTCTTGCAACCCAAACATACGGTCCTTCTCAAGCACCCAAGTAATCATGGTTTCTCCTATAGATTTACAGTCAAACAGCTCTAGTTTTCCTTGAGCAAAGTCATATGCACCTATTAGGGTTGTACTAGTACTGGACTTGAGACACCAACCACTCACAATGACCCAATCATATACGGGACCGAACATAGAACCACATGGCAGTGGTGTTCTCGTCCACTTCCTTGTACTTGAATCATATATTCGTATCGTAAAAACACTGCTTTCATACCCTGCCACCATAACCTGATAACATTTTGTATGCGAGTCCACTTTGATTTGCACCATTGTAGGCAAGGTAGAGTACAAATAGTGCGGAGGTGGGAGTTCATGTTGAACTCGTGTCAAGAGATTCACCACAACAATGCTCAACGGATTGCTCTTTGTGGGTTTCCATAGCGAGATAAAGCACACCAATCCACCATCACATGCATCGAGCGCGGTCCATGTATGAGGCCATTGCCGCTCTAAATCATCATTCCAAGGCCTTTGCAGATGGAGTTGATAGGCATAGTGCCATCTGCATTTTGTGATATCAAATATTGTTACCAAAAATGAATTTGTAGAAGAATGTGAAAGGAGTGCAAACATGGTAGGATTGGCTTCGTGACATGCTTGGTTTATTTCTGAGTTCGCAGTAGCCATGTCTTTCTTCCACTCCGTCGAGAGACAACGCAAGCGAGTAATATCGGGCAGCGGCAGACGTGCCAAAACAAGATGCAACAAGTCCTCTGAAAGTGTTCTCCAAAGAAAAGGATTCAGCGTCTTCGTATCCACAGAAACGATGTTGCGTGAAGCAGCCATGTCGAGTAAGTTGCATAACCTTGATTCTAGAAACTTTCCTTTATCACCATCGAGGAGGTCATTGAGCTTTTCTTGCAAGAGCCATGCCACTTGAAGATAATATGCTCGTTGATGATCATCGTTCACGCTGCCACTTGTTCCACCGTAGTCCATCGTCACCATCTCTTCCACGTCCATGGTGTGGTAAAGTTTGTGGTGGGTCCACAAAAGCACAAGGCTTTGGACTGTGGTAGTGCTTTGTGAAGGAACCAAAAACGCCTATGATCAAAGAAATCTTAGTTCCAACATCCAATCAAGTCATAGTAGCTAATGAAAACCAATTTCCAACAACACTTGCTTTAGATAAAAATAAAATAAAATAAATTTTTTTGCTATTGCTTTAGTGAATTCACCTTCTCCTACAATCCTCATATATAGAAATTAATCCTAATATATTTCCTCCCAATACAATGTTATATAACTACTTCACCATTGTCTATATATATAGTTTTTTAGCCTATTAAATAAAGTAAAAATAGTTAAAAATTTAAAAGATAATGTAAAAGTTAATTTAAATATAATCACCAATCAACCCTTGAGTTCTAAACTCCCATTCCATAACTAATACAAAAATGTATAGAAAAAGTCTATTACAAAATAGTATACGACCCTGATCACAACAACAAGATGGTGACGAGGAACTGATGGCCTCCTCACCAGCGTTGTGATTCTTTTTGTTCTTTTTTAAACTGATCTTGTGTGACCTCTTGTACTGCTTGAGAAAAGCTGTTGCTGAGCTAGAAATCATGAACTTTCTCAAACTCCTTTCTGCAACCTATGATCTATGCTCATTTTTGGTTCTGATCTTACAAAGCAACAATTAGACTGGAATTCAATGCATACTAATTTAAAACACATCAAGAACATGGGGTTTTAATCTGCTCTTTTTTTTTGGTTTTTGAATAAGTGCTAGGATGGCAATCATAGTATTGAAACATGTCATAGGGAAGAAGTTAAAACAACAAAAAGTATACCCAAAATTGACCACTTGTAAAGTTTCCACCTCTACTACATTATCCCCTAACACACTAAACTGTGTTTTTTTTGGCAACATAGCAATTTTGGGCAGCTCACTACAGATGGAATTTTTGATTTTTTTCTTTGAAATTTTCACACAACATGTGTCTGAGGAATAGCTTTAAGACCCAATAATTTTCATAACTTTTGACTACATGGTTAAAAAGTTATGGTATGATATGTTGTTTTTATTACTCGATGGGCAGCCCAGGCAACAAAAAAATCTTCTTGAAAAATCACTTTTTTTTTAAATTAAAATTTGAAACTGGTCCATTAGATTTTTATCTATGTGGAAAGCTTTGAATCATTCTATTTTGATAGTTGAGTCAAAAGTTATGAGGAGTTTTAGTTATGATTAGTTTGCCAGTACTTATAGGATCTCTACTCAACAAAAAAGTTTGAAATCCATTATTTAATTCAATTTTTAATATTTTTGAAAGAAAATAAAAACTGTAGGTGTAAATTGTTTATAACAACATTTTAACTATTGGGATTGGCATTTTTCAATTCCATAAATAAATTGTTTACAATTTGATACTTTGAGTCATTTTCTACTTCTCTCTACTCACTATATGTTGAACAATTCCAAATGATCTGAAAATTTTCAAGCATGTGTCCAACTTGCCTTGGAAAATGAATGCAAAGAGTAATCACCATTTTGGGCATTTTTTCATATAGATATGACCATCTGAAGTGCAGCTGCCCGGGCCAAAAAAAGTTCTTTTCCAATTCAAATGCTAATATCTTGCAATCTACACGGTGGAAATTCCTGAAATGTTTTCCACATGTTTTCGAACTAGTGTACTACAAGATCTTACGGACACATGTGTTCAAAAAAGTCTTAAAAAAAAAATTTGGTACATTGCTTTTGCGATAGTTCTCGAAGCATGGATTGCTCTTGCGATAGTTCTCGAAGAAGCGGAGATAAAATGACAATTGTCCCGCCACATTCCATTTCACGGTCCTTTTCACGTTGATGCAATGGAGCTGCTCTAATATTTTACGGCATACTCCCTGGAGGTTAAAATTTACAACCCACCTTACAATCACCCCCATCACCCTTGCTGTGAATGTTCACTTTCAAAACAAAAATCCGAGATATATGAATTGATTCAATATAATTTGAAGGATCGATCAAACGAGAATAATAATTAAGATGAGCTTCACAGACTTCAAGCAAACAATGAGGACACGAAAACCAGTATCATATCATGCTAAGAATTGCCAAACAGGAGCTCACCCTCAAGAACATGAATTTCGAGCTACAGAGAATGGAGCTGGAGGGGRTTCTGGAGATAAAGCAGCTGGAGCTGGTCCAGGAGAGAACGGAGCAGAAGTTGGAGCTGGAGTAGAAGGAGCTGGAGCTGAAGAGACCGAAGCAGTGGCCGGAACTTGAGAGAAAGGAGCTGGAGCTGCATACATATCAAAAATCTAACGATAAGCAAGTGACCTTGGAAGGCATTCACAAAAAATCTCAAATTAACCCTTTGGAGCCTGAATCCTTCCTTGAATTTTTGCTTATATCTTTTTGAATATATATTATTTATCTCAATTTCATCAAATCCACCGTAATGAAATAGAAAGTGTGGTTTCCAAAAAGTCAGGCGTTGGTTTGGATAAATGAGAAGAAGTTTTCGAGAAAAAGCACCACGAACCTCTCTATTCATCATCCCAAATTGGGACGTCGGACTGCTAAGGGGCTAAAAAAGATTCAGCAGAGGGTACGACAACCTCTCTGTATCCTGTTCCGAGGGGTTTACAATGAATTACGCTGTTTTAAAAACTATTAAACAACATGAGAATCTCTCCCATTACGACGTTTATAAGTTCCTGACAAATTCGAAAACACTGTTCAGTACTTGTGGATTAAAGTTCTCACTTGAATAAAAAATGAGCTGCATTTACTAAAAAGAAAATATCACATCATGGATCTTGAAGCATTAAGGTACTGTGTGCTCTGACTGAGATTCGTGTTATCGGTAAGGAGTGATGCACTCTTGAATTACACTGTAATAAGCTGTTGAGATATCGTAGGATCGGCTTTCCTTCGCTAGAAGCTCTGGCAGTGACGAAATGACGATAGCAAACTGGACACTCCACGACGCATGTGCAATGGTGATCCCATATTACAAACCATATCAAGGGAATTCAGTAGAGAGCACCAGCAGCGAATACTAACCTTTTCTACTCATAGCATCCACGAGCTTTTCATAGGCTTTCGGATAATGCGGAAGGCATGCTCTATGCTGGTGGCACCTTCGCGGTCTCTCCCCGTGTTCGATCATCGTCTGCAAGTGACAAATGATCAAGATTATCAGTGTGGAGAGTGRTAACCACCACAATTGACAGCTTCTGGGGATGGGAAAGATATATTTCGAGCACGAATTAAGACATTGAGGGGCGATACCAGATTAGTTCTTCGATTATCCTGGTCTCGAGTGCTCTTCAGATCCTCCTTTAATTCTAGAAGTGAGGTCTCCAGCGCAGTCTTTTCTTCATTGAACTTCTGTGTCTGTGTCTGCAATTTCAGGAGACATCAGTAAGTGGAGCTCCTGCAAGTAATTCATGAAYATTATCTCGTTACCAACAATAAAGTTACACGAGGAGCAAATCAGCTCTCCAATGGTACCTAGGAGAGATATATAACATTACTCTCCTGTTAAATTTTGTAATGTTTGCTGAATAAAGCATAAAAAACTGATGGCCTGCTCCCACATACCCAGGAATTCCGGACAATCTCTTGATTGTGAGATCACAATCAGACCTGAAGTTTCTGGTAGTATTAGCACAACTGAATTGCCAGATTATAACAGCGAACCTTTAATTTGACAATCAAGGCCTCGTTCTCAAGTCTGGTCTGATCGAGGGAATTTTTCTTCTCAGCAAGAACAACTTTTAGTTGGTCTAGCTCACAGTTGGTCAAAGTCAGATTTCTCTGAGTTTCGGCTTCCTTCGAGTCTGCTACTCTGTGAAGCTCTCTGAACCTGTACGTCATTAGCATTGTCCACATTTCAAATCAGAAGAAAAAATTGCAAGATCGTTAAAATTTTAAGGATCAAGAAGCCATGATTTGATCTTAATTCCCGGTTGGGCTCTAGCATGATGTTACACTTGTCCTGATAATYGGGGTTGAAGAGAAAGATTTACATATTCAAAATGAAGATACTATGCGAAAATCAAGCACCAAGTTGATCATAAAATGATTGTCATTAGGCATCTTTTAGAGGAGATCCCAAGCTTCTGGCATAGAATGGAATAAGTCCATAAGAATACAGTATGTAGTATTACGAGGTTGACCATTGGTCGTTGATCACACTCAGACCGTCAATCATCAATACGTGGAACAAACATAAGAAAAAGAGTTTKTTKCCCCTTTTAAGGATAAGTCAGACTTTACTTGAAAAGAAGCTCCTCATATGCTGCTTTACTTTCACGCAATTCAKTGCGACACATCTCAGCAGCTGCGATTGCTTCGTCTCTCATTTCCCGAAATATCCTGCATCATCCATATGGTCAAACACAATAAAGAAGCAATGGCTGCATGAACGGATATGTTAGTGTGGTCGTTGATCCGATTCAGGAGAATTGCATTATAATGCAGGGACTACCGGCAGTACCTGTCACTACAAAGGTGCAAACAGTACCACATATAATGTTGCCCTCGAATGCAGATCCCTCCGCACTAAGCTGAGCATCAAAGACGGGGCTTGTATTAACTTTGAGCACGACATTTTAGAACGTAATTCAATAATCCACACTAACACTTCGTGATCTGTAAAGGTTGAAAAACAAGCAATGTGGCTCAATCTAGTCTAATTTTCTTTCAAAGCGACGGACCGTTCATTAGACAAAGGCCTACGTACAAACTCAAAGAAGTTGATTCAAAAGTTACATAAGGCCACTTACCGAGTTTTTTCATCGGCAATAGCATTGGACTCTCTGCGATTTAATTCAAGGGACTCGTTCGTGTTCTCCTTGATTCGAAAAATCTCAGCCTGCAAAATTGTCTAGGTAAAGAGTGTGCGTACATGGAAGTCTAAATATGAATATAGAACGCAAATGATATGCTCCAGTTTGGACCCCTAGCTCAAGAATGAAAATAGCACTCATAGTCACYCTCCAATCATGAAGCTGACCTGAAAACGTTCATTAGCAGCTAGAGAGTTCGTGCGGAGTTCTGTACGTTCGCGCTTCACTTCCTGCAATTTTTCGTGCTGCTGCTCAAGTTGAACCTCTAAAGTTCTTACTTGGTCTTTCAAGGACTCAWTCTCTTTGCTCAAATATGTCTGCAGTTAAAGCAAAGGAACATGAGGAATTGAAGACTGAACATATCATTCCTACTTGAGGACTCAACATCATTTTGAGTAAATCAGGTGAAGGACCTTATCCATGCTCAGGAGATCCAGGTTATGATCCTTCTCCATAATTGACCCTCGCAAACTCTCCTTCTCTTGCAAGGCCACTTGCAGGGTAGCGGCCATGGCTGCTTTTTCATTCTCGGCATCAATGGTTGTAGACTGTAGTTTCTCCAATTTCCCTTGCACCTAATACGTGTGCATGTATGAGATCCTCAAGATTAAAATCTTTGAGAGCAATAAATGAATCAACTCCTTTGGTATTGGTCGCTGGTTAAGAGCTATTTCATCGCAGACTCTGTGTAAGCACAAACGCATTTGCGAGTTACATCGATCTCAAAGAATGATAGTTTTGAAAGTACATCGTCAAGTAATGAGCCTTTGGCACTCAGAACCTCTATCTGCACACAGGAATCGTGACGCTCGGCTTCAAGTTGCTCAATAAGGACAAGTTTGCTGCTCAGGTCGAGCTCAGACTCAGGGTGTTCAAAATCATGCTTAGCATCCACTCTGTGCAATTCATTCGTAAGCCTCTGCACTTCATCATTTGCTCGTGTCAAGGCCTCCCTGCAAAGGGTTGGATCAGCTATSCATCCTTCTAACACCCCATKCYCTCAAAACTTACTCAACAAGTACYACTACTGTTAATTAAAGTACAATATTCAACCTTCATCCTGGGGTGAACTCCTAGAATGCTGAAGTACCATTCATCTAGATACACCTATTGAATTAACAGATATCTACACCGAACTCTTTTGGAAGTCTAGGAAAGATTGCCACAAATCTCCACAGTTGTAGGGTCAATGGCGAGGATCACAAAGCCCTTGAAGAGGGGTTGTGTACATTGGTGATTTCTCAAGATATGGTCCTATAAGGAAGGAGATATTGATTATCAAAGTATTCTCATCCAAAAAAACAGGATATAGGAAACATGGCAAAAAGAAAAAGGGATCGAAGCACAAGTTGGATAGCGATAGTTGCTTCACCGAAGCCCTTGTTCCACAGAAGAAGCACACAAAAGGAAATACTTGCTATGAAACATCGCCAATCAAACATTGCGCTAAAATTTCGACGATAATACAACACCATACATCATGAGATAGTGTGATAGGACAGACCTGGAGGTATCTCGAGATGTTCGCAGTTCCTGGATCTCTTCTCGGTCACGAAGAAACTTCTCATATGCCAGAATCAGAATATGCTCCTTTGCAGTTCGTCGCTGCTCTGGGATGGATTTTAGTTCCTTGTACCTACCTCCAGAAGAGACAGATAATTCATCAGACCGTACCTCTGAATTGAGACCTTAGATGAAAAGTGACATTGATTAATAAAGATACCCTCCTGATCCGACTGAATCTAGATTGACAGTCTTCAAACAAATGCGTCAGTTGAGGCAAATTGATGGAGACTCTCTTAACCCTTAATGATTGGAGGGCTTCGAAATCCACCTCCAACAGTCCCAACTCCTAAATCCGGAATAACGGTGGTTAAAGAGTTAGGCATGTCTTCAAATTGCGTATTCACGCAGACAGTTCCCGTGCTTTACATTAGCTCACTGCACTATCCACAAAATTATAGGGGAACTACTTGTCCTGGAAAGTTGAGAGTAGCTTAATTAAACATTTTGTCAGTTTGGACTGGAGTCAAGCATATGTTAGTACCAGTACATACAATATCTCGGATACGTCGAAGTCTTTGATTGTTTTAAATTGCTCCTCAAGCGATGACCCCTTTAGCTCGACCTGCATCAAAGGTGATTTGAAATTTCAAGATGTCAAGGCGCAAGGTAAACAAGACCTTCTCAAATACTGACAATGATAGCAAGGCCAGGAGTTGTAGGAAATTATCTACCACAAATCTGTTACCGTTGAACTTCAGAATGTGAGGATGAAAGGAGTCTTCAAGCTTGTAATGAGACGGAATGAGAATAGCTCAATCGGTGTATACCAATATATACTTCGTATTATCTAAATACCATGATGGAACTGTAATAACCACCATCCAAATTACAACTTTGCAAACATTTCGATACCTCGTTCTGACGTCTAGCCAAATCGCTTACTTCCTGCTCAACCGTCCCTTCCAACCTTAACATTTCTTCCTCGCGGAATCACTAAAGACATAAACAGGAAGATAGTGAGGGAAACAGCTGCTCCTTGTGGAGATCGCAACCTGTCCTTTGATGAGAGCATCGCCAAGCAGCTTGACGACCAAATATGACATTGGAACAGAGCGCTACCGCTCTCACTCTAACATTGTTTGTCTCTCATTAGCTTACAAAAATAATACAGCATTTGAGAGTCTCTTTCTCCCTCGGTCAGCACTGCAACTGCTTCTGTGCGCAAGATCGGTGTGTCGTGAAACTGCGTTAGGGTTTCGGTTGCGAGACGACAGTCAGGTTCCGCGACTAATGAATATGAAGGGACGCTTGGAGAGGGCCGCCATGGTTCTGTACCTGCCGGTATCTCCAAGGCCTGAAAATGGTGGGGGGAACAAGAACTTTCAAAACTTTCAGATGAGTCACTGTAGCCTTTATGGTAAATCACCCCATTGCTGGAGTAGGGCCCATTGTGGTCATTTGAGAACTCAAATGTACACAACCATCACAATTTTGACCACAATGGGGCCTATTCCAATTCTGACCGCTATGGGATGATTTACTTTACATTGTGTCAAATTTTATTGTCTAGGAAAAAATATGTATTTATATTTATATTTATATTTATATGTATATTTTGATAATCTGATATTAAACAAAGGTGTGTCACTATTGTCCTTCACATATGATAGTGTTCACATATGATAGTGTTCACATATGATAGTGGACATGAAAATGATTTCATCAACCCCCATGGTAAAAACAAGTGTTGACGTGAGTATCACCCTATAGCAATTGAGGCTTCCAAACTACAATTGATTTTGACATACTTAGAATATACTAGTTGTTGTTGAAGGTGTAAAGAATAGTCATTTCTTATGGAGATGAAGAACTTTCTAAAGAGTAAAGGATTTTCATAAACAAGTTGTTTAGGAGTTGCCAACTAGTCATGCCTAATTTGCATTTGTAATTTTTTTGAACTATAATATGAATGTGAACAAGCCAAGTCAATCAAACAAGTTCATATTAGTAAATTCAATGTTTTGTAGCTGATGATGCATTGATGCAAGTAGCTTTTGGCCCTATGCTTGTCAACTCTACATTTGCTAGATCTTTGTACGACTAAATTATAATTGCAAATTTTTATATGTCAGATTTTGAGTTCATTTTGACACCCAAGTAGTAGGTGAGTCATTGTGGAGTAGACAATTGTTTACAATTCTTGCTAGCTAGTTGCATAGGACATGKTTTTCTTCTAGTGGTTACAATGAATGTAAAGAAGCTTCACAAGTTTGTTGCTTGAAATGCAAGTCCATATTACATTGTACTATTATTTCATATTGTAATGAGTGAGATGTTTTTGTAGCCTTACTACAACAACAAAACTCTCCCAAGGTGAATGTTTGTTTTTCTATTTGGCCCCTAGAAGTGAAAGTGACCACTTTTTGGATTTGYAGAAGACAAATACTTGAATAMCTCAAAARTTGTGAAAAAATCATTTTTGTTTGTATACCATTTCAAACTTTTTGTTCATCCTTCACCCATCTTACAAAATAATACTCAATACAATTGGAGCATTCTAGCTTCCATTATACACAAAAAGTATCAAGACTTGTGTGGAATCTTGAATGATCAAATTAGTGTAGGTTTACTAAAATATAGGTTTACTAAAATATTATTCTGGTGTATGGATTTTTACAAAAGTAAATAAATTTAGTGACACTAACATTGTGTCCTCACTATAAAGATTAACTAGTGTAGTGCTAATTATCTTCATTGAATGAATTCTAAAAAAGCACCCTTCTACCATTACAAATATATATATATATATTATTGTTCTGAGACCAAGGGAGAGGACTAAGCAATGTAGAATTCTCTTTGACTTTCTCGCCGATGAATTATCATTGACTTCTAGTGTTATTTTTTTTCCCGGAGTTTTTTTTTTCGATTTTTATGAATTATTTATACGAAACCAAAATGGTTCTATTGCAGGATTTACCACATACCCCAAAGTATCTCTTGACGCTCACTGTCGGTGTTGGTCAGAAGGCATTCATTAACGAGCAAGTCAAGAAAGTGAGACTTGGAACTCTGTATAATGTTCTAGAGATGTATGCTTGGCTTTAGGGTATCTTGGCCGCCATTCTTTTATCTTTAGCAATAGTGTTGTGTCAGCTTGATGGAATTTGTTTGTCGGAATTTAGTGCTTCTCCTAAGTTTTGGCTATCCTCTGGCACAATCAGATTTGTGCTTGCAGTAGGTTGATGACATGATACCGCTACTGTTTGTAGCATGCACCTCTGCAGCTAAAATCTCCAATGATAACTTCACGTATGATATCTTTTGGTCTTACTTTTATGTCATATTTTCACGTGGACATAACTTATGGGACAACAACGCTGCGACAGTGTCTATTAATAAGAGTACTAAGTATCCATAACTCACGCCTATATTCTGGCTGTGCAGTTTCCGAAGGAGTTTCAAATATTGCTCTTTCATTATGATGGAAAAGTTACTGAATGGGATGAGTATGAATGGTCTCAAAATGCTATTCATATAAGCACCCGCAAGCAAGCCAAGTGGTATGTCCTCTTTTAGTATTCTCATCAAATTATGGCAAGTTGCTTATCGATGGAAGCATGGTTGTCGTTACAATTCCCGTCGCTTGTATGCTTCTTATTGAGCTTTTGGTCATGGGTGTTTCTTACCTCTGATTAAACAAACGATCTCTAGGTTATGATTCACTGATTTCTAGGGCTATCGCAGGTGGTATGCCAAGCGATTTTTGCACCCTGATGTGGTGACATCGTATGAGTACATCTTCATTTGGGACGAGGATCTGGATTTGAGCCATTTCAATGCTCTAAGGTAAGTCAATCCTGTTATACAGTTCTATAATTTGTTACTTCTCAGTCGACCTGTAGGCCACACTCCCAGATTTTAGAGTTAACTCTTACCTGAATTACCTTCTCTAGGATCAAATCTAGAAGTTTTTTATCCAAGGAAAGCATTTTGGCTGTAATTTGCAGATACATCGAGCTTGTCAAGAAGCACGGTCTTGAAATTTCTCAGCCGTCTCTGGATGCCTCTCGTGGTACAACTTGGCAGATGACGAAGCATCGGGGCGATGTTGAGGTTCACAAGTAAGTGTGTTAGTATGACTTGGGTGGCTTCAATTATGYTGACCTTGCCAAAGCATAAGTGGGAAGCCTGTTGTTTCCGTAATTTATATGACTTTTATATCGGAATGTTGGATGGATCAGGTCTCACGTGTGTAGGATTTCCATGTTTCACGAGTGATATAGCAGACTTATGTCATGGATCCCTTTCAACTGCATCAGTTCTGTTTTACCGTATTTTCCATTTGAGCGTTTCTACCAGATTTGAATTGCCTTTGGTCTCTGTTACAAACTATATAATCGCTTAGGGCGTCAGCACCTTTGGAAATATTGTCAACTGACCATCAAAAAAATCTGTTTTGGATCTTTCAGGGTAGCGCTGGAACGTCCTGGTTGGTGTCCAGATCCGCACAAACCCCCATGTGCAGGGTAATGRGCTTCCAAACATTTCTYTATTATTCCATAACTGAGTTTTCTTTCTTCTAGTTAATCTGATTCATTCTCTGTTTACTMTTGGATATTACAGGTTTGTTGAGATTATGGCACCAGTGTTTTCGCGAAAGGCATGGCGTTGCATTTGGTATATAATACAGGTAAGCTATTGTAACTTTTGAGGATTTATTTATATGACTTCGATTGAGATCTGGGCTAGTGAGTTCATCAACTAAGTCCATCTAATTTATGTTATGTTTTTTCCTGGTTACAGAACGACCTAGTACATGGCTGGGGCCTGGATTTTGCGTTGCGTCGTTGTGTGACGGAGGTAACTTTTTAACATTGCTTTGAAGTCTACGTTTGCTCAGCCAGATACGGTAAATATCGATTACTTAATGTGGTTCTTTCTTAGGTTTTAAGCTAATCGGACTCTTGCATGCAGCCCGCTCATGAGAAAATTGGGGTAGTTGATGAACAATGGATTATACACGTTGGTGTTCCGTCACTCGGGAATCAGGTACATCTCTCTGCATACTGTAAATGCGGCATTTTGGGCTTGCGTGAAATTGCGAAATATAAGACGCATTCAAGATGGCCTGGCCTATTTTTTTGGAAGTGGTGCATACTGGCTGTTGAGTTCGTTAGTACTGTACTTGGGGATTGCACACTACGCTCATTGATATGTGACGTGTTTCTCTACAGTATCTAATTCATTCACGGGTGTGTTCGCAGGGTACAACAATCGGAGGGAGAGCTCCATGGGAAGGGGTAAGCATTCACCTTCGTGCTCTGCTATATCTGGTTATAATGGCTTACTTCATCCTTCATTTATAATATGCTGACAACGTGTGTGTCTGACACTTGCAGGTACGGGAGAGATGTAGATATGAATGGAGTCTTTATTCAAAGCGGTGGGATGCAGCCGATGCCAGACAGGCTGAATTAGATGCAGCAGCTAAAGGAGAGTAGGAGATCTTTTTGCAACTGCCTTAAGAATGTGCACCTGAGGTCGGTAGCCCGGTATCCAATCGATACCACATCTGYCTMTTCCATCGCAGTTCGCTGGKATTACTCATTGTTCTAARCTATTCAACACTCTAAAAGAAGAGYTCGTCATTCTGAAAGTACTCAATTTTTCATGTCTCCTGGCTCCCGGGAGCATCCCTGARAGACAACTGGAAACTTAGTGAAGAATACTTGACAGATGCAGACAATTCTTGAGAGRCATTGAACATCACGTGCCAGATTGGGGCTGAGACACAGTGGACGACTGTTGCAGTGATTTTGGTGACGTATTGATGTTCAGCTTGGAGGCGCTTGGAGACGCTTGGAGGAGCTTGCYGGGTTTGTACTGTAGTTCTCTCATGCAGTAGCAAATTTGGTAACATTCAATGTCTTCATCTGTGTACTAGGGTGAGCAATGTGAAAGCACTATCATTTTTTTCCATTGAGGCTGCTGTTGCACCGGTAAATTGTATGTGAACAATGTCCATCTTGCATTAAGCCGTGTATCATGTTCTTAACATGATCTTTCGTCGTTTGAAACTTCCGACATGTGAGAATTGGTGATCATTGATCTTTAAATTCGAGTTTAACTTAAAGGTGAGAAACTCAATTTGCAGATGCTCAAGTGTCTCTTAGGCAAAAGCACATCTGTACAATTGCACTTACCCAGAGAATGCAGCAGCTTCTCATGATCTACCCGCGTTCTACTTAATACAATTAATGTTTACATGCACAACTGAATCCAATCACTCTACAGTAGAAGCTTATCTGAACGGTATAAGCCTTTGTATCATGATTGCTTTTAGAGCATGGGTGCTTTAAGAGCATCCTACCTTAGCTTACATGATCAATTGCTTTTCTATTTTAGCTCCATGATATGTTCGTGTTGCATGTATGTGGGTGAGGGTGGACTGACCCCCTCATTGCCCCATTTTTTTACCCGTGCAGAAAACACTAGAATTCTTTTATCTGCCATATATGATAAAATTTGCAAATTCTAAATTCATATTTGCAACCAAAGGCCCCAAATTCGCTAGGGGAGGTGGAGAAATAAAAAATTGATGCGGCACAAAATAGGGGGCAATTTTTACATTTACTTTCTAACAGGGGCAATGTGGGGGTCAGTTCGCCCTGGTCATAATGTAATGGGGGCCAAATTAGCTACGCTCTATGTGTTGTTGCCACACGGAAAAAAATCACTAACTTACGCAACTACACTAAATAGTGAAAGTAGGTTGCCCTTCCTCCAAAATGATCCTAAACTACGGAATGATGGTGAAAAGGTACCCAAATCCAATGGTGTGGTTGGGGGGTTCAATACTTGGCAGTGACAGGTGGTTTATCTGATGTGAAATCAGCCTCTCTACCTAATGTAAACCCCGTGCAAGGTGTTCTTCAATTCGGTTGTTTCAAAAAAAAAATAGATTGACCTTGAGTATTTCTTGACATTTGACACTATGTAAATAATTATTTTTACCATACAAGAATGCACTACTTTTGAATTGAATTAGATGTTGGAATTGGGACTCATGATCTTCCATGTATACAAATGGAAGTATCTGTAGAAATATTTAATGACTTTGATGACTTGTAAAGCAACTTTCTTGTGATAAAGCAACCTAATTATTCACACAACCTAATTTTACTATTTAGTGTAAGTTAGAATTGTCCTTTGTTGTCAATGAAGTCATTGCGGATACTTAGATTTGTTGAATTATCAAAAAAAGTCATTAGAAAAAAAAATTGGTCATGAATTGATGAATATCAATATTACAAAAAAAATACATCATAGGTGGTAACATAGGTGGTAACATTAAGGTTCCCAATTTAATAGGATTGGAAAGAGAAAGAATAATTCCTCAGCTCAATGGTCTACCAAAACCTCTTATAAGCATCATATTTTAACCCCTATGGGACCAAGGCCATTTTTTTTGCAAAAAACACACTCAAAACTGCCATTTTTATAGCAAAGAGTAAAAAAATTTGAAAATTGCTTTTTTTGCACATCTAACAACAAGATCTTACACCTAACTAGTATGAGAATATGTGGTAAGAATTTCAAAATTTTTTACTGCACAGATTGCAAGATACCTGCATTTAAATTTTAAAGTGAAAAAAACAGTTTTTTCAACACACCGCAGGACTAGATTATTTGACTTCAATGAACTTTCTTAACTTTAATTTTTTGCACTACAAAGTTTTGAGCTTTAAATCTTTACGGTGGAGAATTGAGTTGAGAGTCTAGGAAAAAATTTTAAAAATTTTAAAAGCATAAATTTTAGTCTTTAAAAAATTGTTAAATAGGAGTTACAAGATAGAAGAAAAATCTAAGTTATTAATATCTTTAAGATGGAATTAAAACACTAATCCCAATGGTGAGATTGTTCTAGGAAGCAAAATATACCACGTGGAACTTTTGTTTTGAAAAATTGTAAAAATTGCATTCAAAAAAGAATTCTACAACTTATTTTTTCAAATAGATGCTTAGATTGCCCAAAAACCAAGATTGTCCACAACTTTCTCATAACAAATCCATATGGAATGAATCAAATCTTTTTATGTAGGCAAAAATATAATCTACGAGAAATAAAATTTAGAGAAATTTTAATCAAAATTTTTTTTTTTTTTTTTTGTTGCTCCCTCTCCCTTGTTTTGAGCTTATTTGGGCATAACTTTTGTTCCCGAGCACCGATTGAAAAAAAAAATTATATCCCCACAAAGCTGATCAATTTTTCTATCTTCAAAAAAAAGTTTCAAGAAATCAGGACAAAAATTGAGACTGTAGGTACCTGCCCAAAATCCCATTTGTCCCTCAAAGGAACAACAGTGGTCCTTTAGGGGTTAAGAAGTAAGACAACGATTGAAACTTAGCTAATGCATATTGGCTTTGAAAACCTCCACTTTCTAACYAAACCTAGATATTTTCATTCTTAATATGCCAATGCCTTGTATGGAATTGCATCTTAGTAAAACTTTTGACTACATTGCAATGGAAAAAGTGCTTTGGGAACATACAATAGGTCTTGCAATTGGAAGGACAATAAAAATGGGTATTTCCTATCCTTGTTGAGAATTGGAAAAAAGCACATTAGAAGAGATTGGAAGCCTCTTTGAGGCTAAGTTTAGATATACTAGCTTCCAACTAAAATATCTTGCCAAGTTGGTTTAGGATTCATGGTCATGCCAAAAAAATTTAACCATTGTCACTTGCAAATAAAGTGCTTTTWAGYTCATAGAAAGTGCCTTGGAAASTTTATTGGAACCTATCTTGTTAATTAAATCAAAATGGTTGAGAATGGTGTACTTTGATTTGTATCTTTTGTTTCTAATAAATGTTGATCTATGAACAACTCTATGAGAGCGATTAAAACAATTGATGCCAAATTTCCAACAATTTCATTCTCCATAATTCTTAAGCTTGAGTTGTCTAAATATGCATATCAAAAGAAGTTGTTAGATAATCAATTGACAGCTTTTTTTACAGGGTAAATACATTTGTATCAATTTTTGCCGTAGACTTCCAATTAGCATGTTTTTTGCCTACAACATTTGAGACATACCTCCATCAACTTTATACTTGTAGTAAATGTACAACACCTTATTTGAAAGCTCATCATTACAATGCATTACTTACAGTGTAAAATTTATTTTTAAATACAATCATCAATTTCACTATAATATTGGCATGATTTTGGTGTCATAAATGATGACATGTATTCTCACAAAGGTCTAATGTTGGACCACAAACTAAAACATGTATAGAATTATGTTTTAGGTTGCATATATTCTTAAATATGCTAAAGGGTCATTGTTAAAAACATCATGCAGTTTTTGTATCATTTTGCACAATATTTGTTTTTTCTTTGAAAATACTTTATAAATTCCTGAACATTTTGGCTGCTCCAGGATTTAAATTTCAAACCTCTTCTTGAAGCAATGGAAGTAAAACCTGGCCAGGGAAAACTTGCCAATTAACTCTAAACTCCATTTTTTACTTGCCACCATTGTAGCTGCCACTATGCCACTATCATAAGATATGTCTCTCTATGATATGAAAGATTTGTTTCTTGCAATCAATTTATTAAGCTGCAGTATTGGCACCAGCTAGTGACCATTGTCACAGGGAGCAAGGCAAGAAAAACAAACAAAGGATAATTTCGGACAAGCAAAGACACATGTCACTTGCCAATATGCCCTGCACAGCTGCATCACAAAGTTTCACATACTCTTCACAAAATAGTGAAATTAGGTTGCGTTAACATAACAATTAGGTTTCCTTACATCATGAAAGTGACGGAGTACTGTTGAAGCCATCAAAGTCAACAAATATTTTTAAACATATTTCCATTTGTACACATGGAGGTTCATGAGTCCCAATTCTAACAACACCTAATTCAAAAGTAGTGCATTATTATACAATAACTGAAAATATTTATGTAGTGTCAAATGTCAAGAAACTAGTGTCACGGGCCAACCTAATTTCATTATTTTGTGTTGGGCTAGCTCCCACATAAACTTGTACTGTACTGTACAGCGGTGTTGATTGCCTACCCTTTTCACCCTAGTTACACTGTACAGTACTGTGATTTGGTAGTGACTACAACTGCCAACCATAGTTCGTTTAGTATCAACCCGTTCATGAATTCAAAATGCGAGAAAGATTATTTCGTGCCAGAGAAAGAAGGTGCTAGAAAATTGGGGCATCTTGGGTACCATATTCTTCCTTGAATCAGGAGAAGGGCCCAAGGAGTTAGCCGATCCTTTCAACAGCTATTTTGCATGATGAGCTCTGGTTTCAAACATTCGTTGTGCACGCATAGTGTCCTAATTTGAACAAAGAGTTGATCTTGTCGAAAATGAGCTTTCGCAGAGATGGTTATGGACAACGGATACATACTGAAAATACGGGCAACTTGGAAATGACCTTGGCATGAATGGCGTTGTCTCGGCAAAGGTCTTCGTCGTGCAGATGGAATCTTGAGAACCCAAGTTTGGTAGGAATTGGCCGCACATTTGCCGCACAGAAAGCGTTGCGCAAGCAGAATTGTAGTTGTCACGTGCATCATTCAAATAATCAATATCTATAATTAAGGTTTAGTGCTAATTTGATTCGAATCCCCGGGCCTCGACTGCTTTGAATTCGTCTGCTTCTGGTCGATTTCGCAGGTCTGCAATTACAGACTCTGCAAGTTCATCACCGGAGAAGTGCATGTTTCTTAAAAAAAGTGAAAGCTTCAAAGTTAGCAGTAAAGGCAATGATCCATCCAACTGACCAAACTTCTAAAGCAAGGGAAAATCATTACAAGCATGAAGTCGGGACAGGCGAAGGACATCACAAGGAATCCTGGTTGATTGCTTCACTTAGAGTTCCTTCTGTAGGCAGGACCACCATGCCAATTAATGGCCAGTAACGTCCAAAGGGTCACAGGTACCCCATTAATAAAAATCAGTCTGGGTCTGAGAGCGACACCCTCCGATCCACTGTTGTTGAAAGAGCGCATAATCTATAATGCATGCGCAGCTAAAGTACTGATCGAGCTGGTGCGTCTGTCAATCTATAATGCGACGAAACAAAATTCTGGCATTGATGGACGCGCGGGGAGGGTCAGGCAACGCGCAAAGGATCTAACTACAAGCGTGTTAACTCGACAGGGGCAGACAGGCTGCCGGAGTTAAAAACTGTGTGCAATGCATGGGACATGTCATTGCAACAAGGATTCCATGGGTGGGACAGCATTGAAGGTACGGCGTTGTTGTTGTTGTTGTTGTTGTTGATGTTGATGATGTTGTTGATGGTGGTGCTACTGCTGCAGTTGTAAGTTGCTCTTGTAAATAGACAGTGCTCAAGCAGGCTTATGGGCTTCTGCTCTAGACTTGTACCCCAGACTTCAATTTCCCTGAGGGATGGAATGGGACCTGCACACAACAGCAGCAGCTGCAGCAGGAGCCGCTGCAGCGGCGCTTCTACCTGAAACCAATCCCTGTGACCRGTCTCAGACTGGGAGTAAAATCTGGTCCAACTTAAATGCACAAGGGCATGCTGCAGCTTCAGTTCAGAACTGCAAAACGCCTCCAAAACTCCAGGCAAGTTATGGTGCGGTAGTTTTGTCAGTTGATCGAATGTGAAAGCTCCATCTGTAACCCCCCATGGATTAAAAAAATGTGGTTGATTGTATTCAAGAGATTGGTGATCTCCAAACTATTGCTCAAGTACGTGAAGCAGCTGCTTGTCACTACGAATCAAAGAAAGACCCTGCCACTGGCAATCCTTCAACTACAACCCATGCCAGCCTTTGCTTGGAAGCTGGAGCGCCGGCCTTATAACTACAAATCTGCTTGCCTCAGATCTAAGTACAATGGGAGTTGATTGATAAACCTTGACAGAAATCGCTGTAGACGACTGCCGTTTCAGAAGTACCTCAAATCCAAGAAGCTTCCGAGCATGCTGCATCGTGCATGTGCMCCATCAATGCCTCCACAAGATCGATGAGCTGTATGCAGACTTGATGTTACACATCCCTGTTTGTTGTCCGTCCGTCCAGAGTCTGAGCCAGCTGACCGTAAGTTGATGCAACATTCCACCACTGCATGTTCGCTAGCTCCACTTACTGTGGGTCGGTCATTCTTCGCCTGTGAGCAAGTCAGAGTACGTTACTACACGCAGTCCATGTGCCGCAAGCTAGCTGCAGCAATGGTAGATTGAAATGGACCCCTGGCTGGCTGGCTGGCTGGCTTCGCAGTGAGCGTGGTCACTTGGTCGGAGGAGATAGATGACTCCAGCCAGAATCATGATGGCCAAGAGTCATGCATCTTCTCGCACCGTAAGGGGGAAGGGGAAGGGAAGAGCCGAAGAGGCGGTAAAAAATTAAACGTTCAATTTCCGCTTAAACGCTGTCTGTCTGCACAGCACCTGCCGTGTCAAGTCGACGTCGGAGGAGGCGCTTGCTGTTGCCGAGGTCGGCGACCGTAGGTCAGCACGATGACCACGTCTCCCACCAGCGTGATGGAACCATCCGGGGCCTTCCAAGCCTTGCCTTCCGACAGCAGCTGCGTCGTGTTGGGACTGGGTGTGTTGATATTCGGAGATTGCCAAATGCTGTCCCGCACTTGATTCAGGGACAGACTGGGCTGTAAGGGCTGCCCCTTGCATGTGACCTCCACCTACGTTGCATTGGCACCATGCGGAGTTATGGAATGGTTCTTAAACTCCTGTAGACGTTCCAGAACTTAATTCCTTCAAAACAAATGCTAGCCTGAGCACTGCACTGCAGTGGAGGGAGGGAGCTTCAGTTCTACCTCCAGAGGCTGCAACGCTCTCGAAAAACTGACTGGCGACAAATGAATTGAGTTCGATCATTAATACTATAATTGGTATCACTGGGAATCTGGTGGGGTTTGTACCTCATCCTCGCTCGCTAAACCCAGCTTGTTCGCCAGGTACCTTCGTACCACGGCCACTGTCATGGTGTCATCCCTGTGGTGCAGATTCACAAGTGGTGTTTAGGAGATCACCTGGCATGGGATCGGAAGCAGACTGAGGAAGCTATTAACGATGAATCGCAGAACTAACTCGGAAGCAGAGTGACTTAATATTTATTAACAATAATGCCGTTGGGTTATTATCCGACAGTGTACAGCACGACAGAGTCATAACACCCGCATAATCAGGATCTCATGAACGAGAGAGACACTTACACAACTCGTATGTATGCTGTTGGAATCTGCTGCAATGGAGAAGCTTCTGGCCTGCATTCAACACAGTCACACGTTTTATCAACAGGCCTGACCCTAATTTGGCAGGAGGTGACGAGTTCAGTCAGTGCACTTGTCAGGAGTCCCCACCAAGCCCCTCTTTCTGGAAGAAATGGCTCAAGTCGAAGCAAAACACCAAATGGTATTTGGAATTCGGTGATTAATAATGTTAGTCCCCAGGCTTCCATCATGCGTTACCATTCTCAGAGATGACGTTCACCAATTGAGTTCTAATTCCTCCGTGGCTCTGAACGTCGTTCATGTCCATGTCCTCTATGTTCCATGTCCTAGTGTACATTCGGTACATGGGTTTTTCCAAATACCGGTACTGTTGCAGGGTCCATCATGTTGAGGATATGACATTGGGTAACAGAAATGACAATTGCATTCCAGGATGAAGAAACGTGTTAATGGAAAACGCACATTTTGCTCCTGATACCAAGAAACATCCTAATCGAAGGAAGCAAGAGAAAAAAAATGAACTGAAGTTCTACCTGATCGGCTCCCTGAAAGCGCTCCACCGCTCGTTTCAGAGCATCCAAATACTCGTCACTCGGCATGGACTCCGAGTGGCGCGGCCCAGCCGACGACATCGACGGCACATTTGTCGTATTCCCCACGCGCTGCAGCAAGTTCAGCCACGCCTGCTCGGGATCCACTCCTTGCGTCAACGGCGCCTGCATGCTCGAGAACCGAGCCCCCGACCTCCAATCCCGTGTCCCCATGCTCAAAAACTCAGCTGGATTGGGTGACGTCCGTTGGGTATCCTGCTGAAGAAGCTGCAGCTGCTGCTGCTGCTGCAGCGTCCATGGAGATGGTGAAGGCGGATAGCCATGTTGAGGTCCAGAGCTTGGTCCAGCGCTTGGTCCAGCTTCGTGAGCCGATGATCTCCAAGCATGAACCGCGGTCGTTTCAGTCTGCTCCGACCTCACGGGTTGCAAGACTCTGGCGGGGAGACACGGCAATGAAACCAAATTCGAGAACTGTGGCGGCGTGAAGCTGTCTTTCAATTGTTCCGRTAAGACGCGCGGGGTGGGCACATTGGGATCGAAATCCCGACTGCTGGTGCGAGGTCGCAAGAAAGGGTGACTCGGAAGCAGACCACCTGATCTAGGGTCCGCATGGTAGTAATGCTGCTTCGAGGATTCACCAGCGTATTGTGACGACGACTGCCCGGGTCCGTAAGACGCCCCCGCGTAATGGCGGTATGAAGATGAGGCTTCTGGAATCTCGACTCCGAACTTGAAGAAATCTCGAATGCCGGGGGGGTCGGGGGTGGYAGTCCGCGGCGGGTGATGGTGATAGAAGGACTGGGTCGCAGGCGGTTCGTCGTCAGACTGACTGTGACTTCCCAGGCTTAGCCGCAACCATTCATCCCCGCCACCAGCCATGGTTCTGGTGATTTGAGTACTCCTAGTGTCGGRGGCCTGAATGTGGCCTGCTGGAGGTAAGAATTGAGAAGTGGTGTAGTGGGGATCATCGTCACGGGGTGAGCTCGTCCGCCCAGCGACGCTACTAAAATGCAAATGCTCCAAGATTTGCAGTGGCTCCGGGTCTGCTACATTTTCCTGCTGGTGACCCGGTGAAGGGACTGTACTACATTGCGGCACGGGCGCTGCTGCTAATTCCGTAACCGGAGCAGCGCTGTCGATGTCGTCCGGTGTGGAAGTTCTCTCGGGATCTGCCATATGCTGTTCTCCAGTGAGGCCGGAATCCTCACACCCTTCCGGGCTGCGAGCCTCGGCCGGGGGGCGGTTCAGTTCCGGCACATCATCGGGGTAAGTCTCGAGTCTTCTTCGCTTAGATGAGGGCGACGGCAACACTACCTCCGGCACTTCTTGATCACAAGAAGCAGGCGTGTGGGCATTGGCAAGACTAATCTGGGTCTGCATGTCATCGAGCTGAGGCTTGTCCGTTCTACTCACGCAGCCAACGGCGTCGTCATCGTCGTTGCCACTAGTTTGCGTTGCGGGTTGCGTAACCCTCGTGGCCACAACGCTTTCAAGCTCTGGAGTAGACATGGGGGCAGGTTCAAGGCCAGCGTCGGAAAGGAATGATCTTCCCCTCGAAAATGATCTCTTGGCGGAGCCAGGCGGTTCGGGTAGATCATGGTGTACGGTGGTGGTCGGAGAGCCTAAGGTGGGAAGGTAATCTAGAGCTGCGGTGGATTCCGGTTTTGTTGTTGCTGGTGCTGGTGCTGTGGGTTGCGTGTCCTGTAGCTCCTGCCCTCCCGGCTGATGATTGCTGCTGCTGCGGCTGCTTCCACGGTGATGAAATCTGTCATGACACCATTCCCGAGGTTCCTTGAAAACCGAGCCATCTGGTCAACCTCYCCCGTTCTGGTACGCTTAATCCAAAAGGGGAAGCTCTAATTCCTCTAAACGACTCTACGGCGCACAATCTCAACAATCCTTTCTATTTCGCCGTTCTCGAAGCACTCAAGCATACCCGGCATCTCAAGACGGATACACGGAGAAAAAAAAGGTAGTCTCGAGCTTTTGGGGCAAACAGTCGCCCATGAGGATCATCGCTAATCGCTAAGTAGTAAGTAGTACCACTGAGATGTAATTGCAAACATAAAAAAAGGACACACACACACGCGGGTGGGAAAAACACTTGAAATGGCTTGGAACCGCCTCGCACCCATTCCCAAAGTCCGGTTAMGAAACCACTCATTGACGTGTCAGAACCCCACTACAAATTGGATAAGAGAGACTTCAAAATGGCACTACTAAGACATGGTCATGATGTTCCTCTTTGCCGGTATGAGGCGCCGGCGGTGCTGACAAGAAAGGTGGACTACTTAGTGAGTACCTATGAACTCTATTCCAATACCCGGCCAGGAATGATGATCATGCTAACCTGTGTGCACTTGCAGTCACTCTTAAGAAGAACCCGGGAGAGAGAGAGAAAAAGTGGGAAAAACGCAGGTAATGAGAGGGAGAGGGAGATTCTGACTGCCCCAAGGCAATGCAAGGAAACTGCAACACGGGAATCAACGGAAGATCATTCATATTTGGATGGACTCCAGTGAAATGTCCGAATTGCATACCTGGAACTAGCTCCGCCCACCTCCTCCTCGTGATCCAATGCTAAGCAGTCGACGCAGCTTGTGATAGACGGTGCTCGAGTCCACATACTGGAGAATCTCCTGTACGCACGAACTGGACTCCGCGGCCATGTAATGCCCTACTTTTTTTCCCCACTCGCGCTCTCCCGCTCTATATCTCTCTTCGTCTCTCTCTCTCACGATGAATCCCCCATTGGATTAGCAGCTGTGGAGACCTGCCGGCTACAAAGGAACCCAAACTGTGCATGAAGCTTGTGCCGTTTCATCTCCTCCGCTGCGAGATCTCACACCCGAGAATGTGCCACGGAGTGATTTCCGGAAGCAGCACTACCAGCTTGACTCGTCTGGCTAACCTGTCCAAACAGACAGGGAGGACGCATTAATCATTTACAGTCCACCAGACTCGGCGGCCATGTAACGTCGCACGTCCGCTACTGCAGGATTGGGGACTATCTAGCTAGTGAGCACTACTTGTGCCAGCTACGCGGCCTTTCCACAATAATTATTCGCAAGACGCCTTTCTGTCGGAACGGGGACGAAGACTTGGGTGTGCATATACAATCACAGCCCAGCGTCAAATGAATTTTGGACAAACGACACTATTGCAGGAATTTGCAACTACCAAGACGGATTTAAGAAAGAGAACGGATTCGGATCGTGCATGGTGGAAGTTMAAATCTTTTATCCAGCGAGAGAGACTCCCTGCCCCCGCTTTCATGAATTTAGAGGAGTCGATCCCGAAACGAGAAACATCGCTACGAACCGAATATAAAGTAAACCTATGGGAGTTCGAGTGGACGGAGCAACGCGGCACTAGCAGCGTCACCAGAGTCAAATGAGGCTTCGCGAGGTTAGCTAGTAAACTAGCCTAAAGCCCAATCGGGGCTCTCATCGTTCCATCATCAGGTGTCAAACAGGAGCTTGTCCACAAGAGAAAAGCTAGAAGACAGACAATTGTATTAAAAAGAAAAGAAGTTGGATTTTTTAAAAGGGAAAAAAGGAGGCGGTCAGTCGGGAGCTACCGCAACCCCAACCCACATGGACACTGTGAAGCCTGACCCACAAACAAACCATCCATCTCCTTCATTCATCAACACACCGTCTGACACGCTCGCCACCGCAACGAAATCAGAAGCTACTGCTCGCTGCTCCCAGCTCTGCCGCCTGCCGCCTGCCCCGTCTGACACGCTCGCCACCGCAACGAAATCAGAAGCTACTGCTCGCTGCTCCCAGCTCTGCCGCCTGCCGCCTGCCACCCAGACCTCGGGTGCAGCAACGGCAACAGCAGGAGTCTAAGCAAGCGGACATGACACATGGGTCCCGGCCACAGCGAACACCAAGGCCGACGTAACTGAAGCCGGCCACTACAGGACCCTTGAATGTCTCAACGTTGCATACTTTTATATCATGACGAAAATTTCCAAGTTACTTACACCGTGGAACTGGAGCCACAGCGGCAGCGCCTGGCTCGACTCTCACTCCATCTAATCTACCTACTCTCTTGGAGTACAAGGAGAATCTTGATGATGGTCTTCCTAGCAGGCAGGCAGGCGGGCGGGCAGGCAGACAGGCAGGCAGACAAGCAACCGGACCRTCAGTRACTTCTTCCTAAGCTCGTGTGATCAGCTGCAACTAATCATGCGCTAAACTAAACACGGTCCGGAATTCAATCCAGGGAGGACTGATGAGGGTCTAACCCGGTACTAAACTTAATACGGAGCGACTGATTAACTGAGCCCCGTGCATGCCGAGTGATGACGGAGGCACTCCACTGGGCCATGTCCACGCTCGCCCACTCCCAGTGCCATGCACCGCTGGCCGGAGGAGTGCTCAATCTTCGCAAAGGCTCGTGGAGCGTGCAAAGCATGGCTTTCCGTCGGTGGCCGTTGTCTGTGATTGTGGATCACCTGGTGTTCTATACTTAGCCCACTCTCGGTCCTCGTGATTAGGCGTGATCCAACCCCACCAGAATCCCGAATTCCAGCATCTCTCAATAATAAAGCAAGCCAGCCAGCCAGCCAACCAGCCCAGCGCCCCAGCCACTCAGCCAGCCAGCCAGCCAGCCAAGTCGCCAGCGAGGCCAGCCAGTCAGTGGAGGAAGGAACAGTGAGTTACACGCACTGTTACGCAGTACAGTGCGAGTGAGGTTTYCTTTGTTTTCTTCCGTTTTTTACCACCCTCGTGGATTCGCTCATCTYGGRGGGGTCTCCGTCTTTTCCGCATTCCTTAAGCTGATTCCCRTCCGTCCACCCCSGCTGCCAACCTTTTCTTCCCTACAGTAGTTATCGCCCTGTGCGCCTGTTCAGACAGTAGTAGTGCGCCCCTCGGTGATGTCAGAGCCTCCTCCGAGCTCATAAGCCTGGCTAGGCTGGCTGGCGTATTAAGCTTTAGTAGAGATTTAACTGAGTGATTCAGTTGGCTCCATGTCGTCGACTAGCCGTCCGTCCGTGAGTCCGTCCGTTCGTCCACGAACTGAAGCGAACTACTGTACTGTCCAGTACTGTCCAGGAGGGGATGAGCTCCTGCTCCTGAGCCCCGGCCACTGTCGGGTCTCATCACCCACTCAACCACTAAGTTCCTCGGACCTCGGCCATGGCAGCAGATGCTGCGGTGACGAGCGGATTCCCTTCCCTTCCCTTCCCTTCCCTTCACGCGACTCTGCCTTCTGAGGACAAGTTATGGGAAAGCTAAGCTAAGGCTGCGTGCGTGGGGCTGTGTGCCCTTCTTGTTTTCTCTCCGACGCCATGCTGCTTAATTGATTCTCCCGGCCATCTTTTGGAGCCTCTGTCTGTCTGGACTCTGCTCCGCTTGCCGTGAGCTGCTCGCTCTCAACTGCTTCCACTTCCTGGGCTGGGCTGGGCTGGGCTGGCGTAGCTAGCTGGTTCCTGCATCGGAAACATCCTGTAAGTTATGTGGTCCTTTCCTCCTTCAGTCGCCTGGCCAGGCAGATGGAGGCAGGCCTTCCCTCGTCACTCAGATCCTCCCCCCTGGCGCCCTACGTAAGCGCAACGCAGACCCGCCTGCACTCTATTGGAAAACAAAACGACACAACTCTGATGAAGGTCACGAAGGTACTCATGAAACGACGAGAGCGAGCGAGCGCGCGAGGGACGGAGCTAGCAAGCTTAGCTAAGCTTAGCTAAGCTTAGCTAGGGCCAGGCAGTTTAGGTTAAGTTATTAGTTTTTTTAGTTTTGGGGGGCTGCCAAGCGTGGCAAGGGGAGTGCCCAGGGGAGGGCTCATCCGGCCATGCAGTAAGTTAAGTCCATTATGCTAGTTGTGCCCCAATGCTATGAGGACAAAAAGGAAAAGAGCCCAGGGCCAGCGTGAGTGCCTCTGACAGCTTCTTTGACCAGTCTCATCCCCAAGRGAAAAGATTTTGGCTTCAGTCCGTCTGTAGTCTGTACTGAGGATTGGGGCAATGGAATATTCATCTACTGGATATAACTTCAGTACTTTAAAGTAAAAAATTTAATTTGGGGGAGAAAGAAATAGAATTCTGGCCACAACTCCTTTTAGAATCAGAGTGAATCAAATGTTCCATTTGTAATTCAAAGAAGAAAAAGAAATGTTCCATTCGTGCAGTTGGGAGGGTGAGTGGGAGGAAGTGTGTTAACCCCTAAAGGTTTTCGACTATGTTTTCACCAAATCGCTCAAAAACTGCCATTTCTGGGACAAGTACCAAATTATTTTTTTTTAAGACTTTTTTGAACACATGTGTCCATAGGATCTTGTAGTTCACTAGTTTGAGAACATGCGGAAAAAATTTCAGGAATTTCCTCCATGTAGATTGCAAGATATCAGCATTTGAATTGGAAAAAAAAAAATTTTGGCCCTACGAAAATCGGGCAGCTGTACTTCAAATGGTCACATGTGTATGAAAAAAATGCCCAAAATGGTGGTTACTCTTTGGATTCATTTTTGAAGGCAAGCTGGACACATGCTTGAAAATTTTCAGATCATTTGGAATTGTACATATCATACCATAACTTTTTAATCATAAAGTCAAAAGTTATGAAAATTGTTGTGCCTTAAAGCTAATCCTCGGGCTCATGTTGTGTGAAAATTTCAAAAAAAGCAAAGGAAAACTCCACTCGTAGCGAGCTGCCCAAAAAATCTATAATCCCAAAAAACATGCCTTGGGACTTTAGGGGTTAATTTTAAGGTTGTGGGCCCATATACCCTAAACCCCAAATGTCATGTAATGTCCCCATGGGAAAAAAAATGGATTTCCGTAGGGTTCTACAGCCTCAATTTTTGTCATGATTTTTGAAACTTTTTCTGAAGATGGGAAAACTCATTAGCTTACGGGGAATATGAATTTATTCGAATTTGGTGCCTTAGGAATGAAAGTTATGTCACCCTAAGTTGAAAATGAGGGTTGTTGGGCAGCACAAAAAGTTCAAAGAAAGCCGAATTTCACAAAGGAGTTGGACGAGACATTTTCTTGGACAATTCAAAACTTCCTCTCCAAAATTTGTTTATGACTTTCAATTGGAGGCTTGAAATGTCAAACAAATTTTTGGAGATGAAATTTGGTTTGATTTCCAACCTTTTCTTAGTGCAAATTTTTTTGAAACAAGGTGTTTTATTATGCCTAAATGAGGTCTGAAATTCTACTTAGAGTATGTTTACAAGTTTTGACTTGACTATGAGTAGTTGAGCTCCTACTCATCCTAATCAAAGATATTTCATATGGTTTGTTCTACCTCCTACCACCCTACTTGTATAAAAAGTTTATCTTCTCAACTCTTCTAGTACCAAGGTAGGTAGCACTCAAGGTTCAATTGTCAAGCATATATTGAACTACTTTGAACATACTGATAAAAAAAATTTAATTAAATTTTTAAATTAAATTTTATAGTCCTATCAATGTGGCGGGTCTGTTGATATGGAAGCCTTGCCTGCATGTCTATTTTTGCCTACGTGGCACATTTTTGAATAATAAAAATTTAACTAAATCACAAAAAAAAATCAACATAGTTTGTTGTGTTCGTTATTGTCCAAATCAAAGTGTCCTAACCAATGGAAATAACAACATATATCAATTCATTTTCATGTTAGTTTGGACATTATTTATTCTTGTAGTGGAAGAAAGTGCATTTATATACAACTAAACTATTCCTCACTTTAACTTTTAGAACATAGAAGAAGATTAAAAATGGTGGTACGAGTTGGGGATTAAGATTTGGGTTGGTAAACTATTAATCTTAAAGTTTCTTTTTGTTTACAAGCAAAGATTTTTACTATTTGTTATAGGAACATGTCTTATAGTTAATCAAATGCTAGGATTGTAGGATAGTTGTTGTAGATTGTAGGATAGTTGTTGTAGATTGTAATTCTTGTTTATGTTTGTAATTAACCAATAATTAAAACCAATATGGGTTTGTAAAAAATATAACAGTTGAATGTTTCCACTTTCCACTACTGAGGCATACTTGAGAGAGTGATCAAGAGTTGGAGTTCATACTAGAGGCTCTAGATAGACCTTGGGAAGTTCTTTGTGTATGACACAACTCTTGAAACTCCATTCAACTAAAATATTGGTTGACCATATTTCTATGTGATCCAATTGACTCCGGATGAATAATTGAAACATAGTGTAGATGAAAACTCAAAGCAACTAGATACATGCAAGACATGGCATGTATATTAGTTTAGTCTTCTTGGTGGATTGTTGGTTGATTTAGGAACCAATGGATTCCTCAAGTAGGGGTGGCAAATCTTACTATTGTTGATTTGTCGTTGACATGGTTTGGTGTCCAATTGCTTTGCCTTTTCGAAAAACTAATGTCATCACTTCCACTATTGAATTGTTATATTGGAATAACCAAAACATGAGTCTTTTGGGGTTGAACCCACTCTTTTCAATTGGTTCTTTGTTAGTCCTTCACAACCACCAAGAAATCATTGTCTAGATCACCATGCTCGTCAATCAAAGCAAATGGTTTAGCCTAGGATGGTATTGATGAGATCGGAAATCCATTAAGATGAGGGCGGGTGCATAACTCACTCCCAATCTTGTCACACCCCTATCTCCTTTGGATGCCCGAAGTGCCTTTGTGAGCAAGAAGGACCTTGGAGTTGATTTCCCAAGCCTTGCAAAAGTTTAAGAAGGGAGAAATGAGAGACTCCTGAGCAAATAGGGCACAATAGCGTCTTGATTTCAATGAGCATGGAAGATTGTAATACATGCATGGAAATATCTTGAGAAGACGCTTCTAAACGTCTAAAGAATGCATGAATTGGACTAGTGAGTCAAAACTTATGGCTGTTCAAAGTTGAAGGTGTCTCGGTGGCACCGAGACACTTAAGGGCTAGGAGTTAGGGGTTCCCAAGTATCCCCTCAATGAAATATAGCATGTAGCATATCATTGGAAAGATATGAACCCAAGAAAGCTATAATGACAAGCATTGCGAGGTTCTAAGGTGTGAGCCTCAAGTTATGGCCAAGAGAAGGGCCGTGGTGAAGGTGTGACAATTCTCTTGATGAATCTGAATCTTTGGAGGGCCATAGCTTTGCAAGACTTTGTCCAAATGGGACAAGTGAGCATTCCATAGGCATTTGCTTATTCCGTAGATATCTGAAATGGGCTTGCATGTGGGATTCAGAGCTTAGACCGCAAAGTTATGAGTGATTGCAAGAAACACTTGTACTATTTTGCATCACACGTTACGTGTGGAAGTTGTTTGGGGCCTTAATTTTTTCAAAAATGCTCAAAAGAACAAGAAATTTGGAAGCAAGCTTTGGTATGGTATGGAAAATAAACATGAATTTTTTCAAATTTAGTAAAATTACTGAAATGACCGAAATTGAATTTTGATAATATGTCACACTTGCAGTTTTGGTGGTTTCTAGTACTATTGAGTAACTTTTTTGAAAAATTAGGTCATGAAACTTTGTGTGGTGCTTTATAATATGGAAATACAACTTCCGAGGAGAAGGATTTTTGATTGTCTATTGCAAGTGAGTTCTAAATTGGCATAAAGTGAGCACCATTTGCAATGAATTTTTTTAATATGTAAAATGATTTTGGTGGATTTTTTTTATGACTAGACATCCACATAAAGTTGTTTTAAAATTCAAATGGCCAATTTTTATTCATTTTTGAAAATTTTATCCTATTTTTTACTAATTAAAATATCAAAGTATGTATTTTCTTGAGACTTGGCACTTTTCAAGTTCTCCTACTTAGAGAATTTTTCTACACTTTTCCTTCCTAGGGTATCTTTTTCTTAAAGGTATATACGAAAAAAATTAATTAATTAATTTAAAACTAATTATCTAATTTTAAAGTACTCCCGAAAAAATTAGCCAATCGCAACAAAATCGACATGTGTTTCTTGCAATCACCCTTACACCGTTGGAAATTCAGGAGTCCAAACATAGGCGTAATTTGGAAGAATCAGGTGGTCTTCCAAATCCCAAGTGTATCTAGGATCTCCCTTAGACCTAGAAGGGGGGAAGTCTGCCAAATCCTACAAAAGATATTGTACAAGGGGTTGATCAACCTTGGTAAGTTCCGGTGACTTATGATTGGTGAGGTTAGTAATCCAACCACACCACCGCTTCCAAGGCACCATGGAACACTTGTGTGGATGTCCCGTGGCACCGGTTGAGTGGAGTTCCAGTCCTTGCTAGGCCATTGTTGAAATGTCCTGATTTGTGATTCTCGGTTAGTATTGAGGTAAAAGTAGCAAATACAAAACAAGCCTAGTGTGGAGTTGGGATGACATTCAAGGCCGGTTAGCACCGATGGGGAGTAGTGCCTCCACCATGTGCTTGGACATCAGTGGAAGTTCCGGCCCATGTCACCAAGTGACATGTTATGTGTTAAGTGTAGAATGCGTGCAAGCAGTCCCAAAATTGGGACTTGGCAGTAAGAGTTGGAAATGGGGACTAATGATGAGGGGGTGTGGCTTGTTCAGTGTTAATTAAGGTGATTGCAAAAAACACTTGTCCTATTTTTTGTCCCCTTGACCTTTAGGAGGTAGTTTTTTGCTCATAACTTTTTCATCGTTTGTTTATTTGACTTGAAACTTGGAATGAAGGTGCCTACAAAAGTTTTACATTTTGTGTAATTTTTTCGATTTTTTATAAATTAGTTTACTATTTTAAAACTGCCCCCAATTGGATGTCTACTTTGGCCATTTTGAGGGTTTGTAGTCCTATTTTTGACCCAAAAATGCAAATTTTGAGCTTAAAATTGGCATGCAAGGACCTCACCTAGAGTTACACAAGACCGCGAGAGATTTTTTGAAAATACTATACTATTCAACCTCCACATGTCGTCAAAATGGCAGACTTTGCGCAAGTGTAGAGAATAGAATTTATTTTTTTCAAAGATGAAATTTGTTGGAAAAGAAAGAACTTTACTTGGAGAAAAATGCTTTTTTTGAATTTTCATTTTTTGAATTTTTTTACTATTTTTACCAAATTAGTGAAAACAGAGCTATTTTCCTTGTATTTTCCATTGCCTAGAATATTTAGAGAAAATTTTTCTTAGGTCTGAATTTCAAGAGACATAGTATTCTCATTGCTCTTCAAATTATCCATATTTTTTTCAATTTAAAAAAAAATTATTTCAAAGGGTCATAGGACTCACAGGACTCATTGATTTTGAGCCATTTTGAGACAAAACTGGTAAGTGTTTCTTGCAACGACCCATCAGTTGTGACCCAAGTGATGCTGGAATTAAAGAGTGGTGAGTCCAATGAGTTGTGCATGACTTCTAAAAGTTGATTGAAGTTGTAAAGCATTACTAGGGCCACGACAAAGCTTGTGTTTATTGCAATTTTTAAAACTAATTTTTAGCTTCTTCTTTTTGCTAATCCTAATGCCATTTTTTAGTCTTTTCACCCCGTTTTAGCTTGTCCCATAATTTTTTCTCTTCAAAAGTAATTTGTCCCCAATTCATTTGTCTCAAAGGACGTTTGTCATCTACCAAAGGCAACCTAGTGTAAATTGAAATTTATCTAAAAAATTTACAATCTACTTTTTTGATGCTTTGCATAGACAAGTGTCTAGTACAATCGTCCATACAATTATCTTTTAGACAAAGTTTTCTACTACACACTATAATTCTAATAGTATAATTCTACTAAAAAATTAAACATATCCCATTATCCATATTAGTCCATCTAACGTACATGCTTGGTTTTGGTCATGAAATGAGTAGACTCATTTAGTGTAACATGACATGYTTTTTATTAGTGCAAGCAAACATTAATTTGTTGTACATAAATTGTACTTTTTCAAATCCAAATAAATGATAGAACTAAAKAAAATAAAAWYTTAAGCTACAAAAATTAAGCATCAAAAGTTCACACGTAAACATGTGTCATGCAAGATTATCTGAAAGAAAAACAATGWTTTTTCAATGATTTTTTACACTTCAAATTAGAAGTTTTCTCCCACTATTATATTTGAGCAAAATACATTGACGAATCAACTCAGTGGGCTTGATTTATGAATTATGAGAATGTAATTCACTGCTTTCTTTCTTTCTCACAAATCACAGTGGACTCTTGCTCTTCCAAAGAAAACAAATGAAAAACATACATTGTGCAAGTTGTATGTGAAACTCAAATATCAATTAGTTAAGGGCTTTACTTTAACCCTGTAGAAAACAGTTTTTAACATGATATATCTATCCAACAATTTAGTGGTTGAAATGTTTGATGGTTGTAGATAGGATCACAATTGGAAAGAATGTATGTAATGGGTATGCCTATCTTATATACATTATACAAACAAATTAATTAATATTTTTAAAACATGGAATTATGATTAAAAAATGAAATGTTATATCTTCATTATGCGTGCATAGAAAAAAAATAATAGATATATAGTATTCTTTTAATGTTTTTTGAACTAAAAAGTATTAGTATATAGATGATTTTTTGTCTATACTATATATAACTATCGTAAGAATTTGAATTATTTGGAGACCTAAAAAACAAGAATAGGCATGTACAAGACTTACACCATTCATTAATTAGTCAAAGTTTGAATCTTTAGTCTTTTACCCCCGAAAGAACCAAAAAAGGGTCTCTCTCTAAAATCACCTCAAAATTATGCTTCCTAAGAATTTGTATATATATTGAAAATATTTTTTGAAAATCCAACTATAGTGCATATTAATTTACTAGTATATTAGTAATCCTTAATAATTTCAAAGAATTTGATGGTATAGATTTTGAGATATTTACAATCAAATGTATTAATTTTGTAAAAAAATTGATTTTTTTCCTAAGGTGGAATGACTCTGGAGATCCACATTTTAAATTTTCAAAGAATCTTTTTGTCTTTTTGATTAAATGAAATTATGAGTAGTTGAGAACATTTACGCCAATTTTCACAAGGATTGTAGCATTGGGAGATTATCTTCAATGCTTTTTAATCAATTGAGGTATACTAAAGACAAAAATTCTACTTCCTCCCCCTAACCATCTTCCTTGTGCATCAGCTATTTTTTCCAACCAATCCACTCTTTYGTACTTCCACTAGAATACATATATCTTAACTAAAGCTATATTTGCAAATTAAAGTCAATAGCATGTGAGAACACTCTTTGGAGCAATGTTCAAGGAGACCGTTGTTTAATTCATTGTTAGTTACACTCAATATGGGTATTAAGGGGATCCATACTAATTAATTGACATTTCACACTATATAAATATCTACCTTTGTTGTATATCAACAATGACTGAAGTGTCTAGAGGTTGTACATCATCTATCACATATCTACACTTTCCCTCATTTAGTCTCCTTAATTGTTTGGTCCCCATAATACCCCTATTTAGTGCAATAGAATTGGAAAAAGAAAACTATTTGCAATTTGAAAATATAAACAAAAGAAACCAGTGAGAAATCTATAAAATTTCAATTTGGAGTAAAGAATAGAGAAAAAATTGGACTCGCTCAGAACTTCAAAAAATGGTTCAATATGAGACATTGATTGAAGAAAAATACGGTACACTAATGATAGTAAATAGTGTTACCCATACTACTATTTTAGAAATGCTATAAGTTTTTACTCTTCATAAATGATTTTACCCAGTGCATAGATCCTAATAGTACTATAGTTGGGAAAACTTTGTACCTATGGTTGGTAAAAATATTCATAAAGAATAAAAGCTTATGGATATTTTAAATCAATTAAGGTAAGACAGCCCATTGCAGTTATTTCTTCCATAGTGGTCACCTATGAAGTGGCTCCATTGTTTTTTTTTTAGTTTTGCAAGATATGGGCTACAATCAATGTCTTACATGATAATGATGGAGTGATTAGTGACCACATAAGGCACTTCCAACTTTTCAGTGTAAAATTCATTACAAAGATTGGCTTTTTAGGCATTCCATGTTAGAAAATATTGTGATTGCATTAGGTAAGGTAAGACAGCCCATTGTGGTCAGAATTTGGAGTTTGGCCTCACGCTACTGATGAAATTTTTCAATTTTTTCCTCACTTGAAGAGAAATGTGAGAAACAGCAAGTGCAATTGAAATTGTATTTTTTTCAATAAAATATGAATTTGCTAGTAATTTTTGAAGTGTTTAGTTTTCCATGGTCCAACAAGGTCTGTTGACCACCCTATAGCCAACAAAATCTGAATCCATGATGGTCATCTCACTACCTAATGCAATCACAATATTTTCTAACATGGAATGCCTAAAAAGTCAATCCTTGTAATGAATTTCCCACTGAAAAGTTGGAAGTGCCTTATGTGGTCACTAATCACTCCATCATTGTCATGTAAGATATTGATTGTGGTCGAGATCTCACAAAACTGAAAAACTCACAATGGGGCTACTTCATAGGTGACCACTGTGGAAGAAATAACAACAATGGGTTATCTTACCTTAGTGAGATGACCATCATGGATTCAGATTTTGTTGGCTATGGGGTGGTCTACAGACCCTGTTGGGCCATGAAAAACTAAACACTTAAAAAATTCCAAGCAAATTCATACTTGTCAAAAAAATATAATATCAATTGCACTCACACTTGTCTTTTAGTGGGGAAAAAATTGAAAAATTTTCAACAGTAGCGTGAGGCCAAACTCCAAATTTTGACCACAGTGGGCTGCCTTACCTTAGTGTAGGTAACACTATTTACCATCATTAGTGTAGCTGGTAAAACTCAAAAAACTATCTCGGACGCCCAAAATACATTTTAAAATTCTTTCCAAGTGCGTGACTGAGGCGCCGGCGCACCTAAGTTGGATTTTATTCTTTGTARCAAATCAGAAAATTTGCTCAAATATAAATATGGTAAGTAGCTTCCCTGGCAGGTGGCTCCCCGAGCCCACTCAGATCAGACAATTTATTTGATTCAAAGTTTGGTTGAATTCACACTCAAATGATCCGTCTGGATTCAACGAAAAGGTCACGCTGTGCAATGGAATTTATGTCTGTTTGCTTCAAACAAAGACGGTATATTACCTTAATAAAATAAGATGGGCGATTCTCCTTTCATCCATGAGTCTATTCGGTTACTCTACATCTACTATAGGGTCAATGTGGCAATCAAGTGCAAGATGAAGATGCCTATTTACACTATTTACACTATTTTATTTATGTGGGTTACATACTTTACTATAATAAGAAAGTTTTTGGTGAACCCTCGGTCCAAGCTTGAACTTAATTGCACAAAACAACCTTGAGTTGAAGTTTCTAGACATTTGTTATTGATGTATGGTTTAGGTCATTTTTTGGTGATAGATTGCCTGAAGAATCATTGCTCCATTTAGCTGCATTTTGCAAGTTGCATCATGAAACTAAGTACACCCAAAATCTTCTCAATGAACATGATTCTTATTCTTAAAATGTTCTTATATTGGGTCTTAACCCCTAAAAGACCAAACTGCGTTTTTTGGCAACATGGCGATTTTGGACAACTCACTACAAATGGAGTTTATAGTTTTTTTCTTTGAAATTTTCATACAACATGTGTCCGAGGAGTAGCTTTAAGGCCCAACAATTTTCATGACTTTTGGCTACATGGTTAAAAAGTTATTGCAATATATGTACTTTTCTTTGATCTCTGGGCAGTCCGGGCAGGTCTAAAAAAATGACTTTTTTCAGAATTAAAAATTTGAAAATGATTATCTACAACTATAAGTACATGAGAAGCTTTGAATTACTCCATTTTGATCAACGAGTCAAAAGTTATGAAGAGTTTTTGTTTGCGGGCAATCATGGAATTTCTGCACTAAAATAAACCTTTGAAGTCCTTTATTTAAGTCATTTTTCAATCATTTTGAAAAAAAATCAAAATATTGGGTGTGGATTGTTTATTACAACATTTCAACCAATGGGATTGGCAATTTTCAATTTCATAAATAAATTGTCAACGATTTAGTATTTTGAATCATTCTCTACTTCTTTCTACTTACTATTTTTTTTCCTACATGTTGTACAATTCCAAATAAATTGAAAATTTTCAAGAGTGTTTCCAACTTGACCTAAAGAATGAATCCTAAGAGTAACAACCATTTTGGACATTTTTTCATACAAATGTGGCCTTTTGAAGTGCAGCTGCCCGGATTTTCACAAGGCTCAAAAAAGGATTTTTGTCACTTTAAACACAGATATCTTGCAATCCACATGGTGAAAAAATCTGAATTTTTTTCCACATCATCCCAAAGTATTTTGATACAAGATCCTACGGTTACATTTGTCCAAAAATGTTTTTTTTCTAAAATTTGGTACTTGCACTAGAAATGGCAGTTTTGGAGCGTTTTTGGTGAAAGCATAGTCAAAGACCTTTAGGGGTTAATATTCGAAGATTTTGTTTTTCTATTAACGTACATTTAATGAACACCATATGAATAGATAATAAAATTTCAAAGTCTTAAAACTAGCTCATCCAACCCTAAACTCCATGAATAGACAATGTACATTTTAGGCAAGGATATCTATAGATAGATTTAGAAATAGACGTAATTACCTTCCAACAATTCAACAACTTCAAATTTCATAAGTCTATATATCATAAAAATTTATCATTCAAATCTTCAAGACTCGATATGAAGTCACAATTTAATTTTCTCAAAAATTCAAATCTCGGGCTCTTGAATTGTAAACATCCGATAAAATTCAACATTTGAATGAATTAAGGCTCTACACCAAAGAAGAAAAAATATTCCAAACACAAGTCCTAGACTTTTTTGGCCTCCACAATATCCTAAAAAAGGTCATATGTTATAAAAATAAAAAAATAAAAAATAAAAATCCTAAGAACATAGCTCACAACTACTAGTATACACAAACTACTTCAATTTTTTTATTRATAAAAGACCAATAAAATATGCTAATATCTTTTTATACAATCTCTAATCTAGAAGACACATTTTTACCTACATTCAACACCCTATACCCCCAACACAATCATAAAAAATACCACAATAGTAAACAAGTTGAAAGCCATATTGGACACATTTCTTATCCAAAAGTCAAAAGCATACAACTACATTGAAGGTAATGACATCGTTGACTTGTTAATAGTTAGTAAAAAAGAAAGATAAGAATTTACAATGTAATTGTGGACATGCAGATTTTGTTGTGTTTTTGTGTTTGCATAACTCCTACTATCCTAAACTAATTCAAGATGCTATGTACATAATCTTGAATGCTAAGACTTTTGAAAAAAAACACATTGCAACACAAAGTTCTCTCATGGTTACAACCATGTTTATATTAGAATCCTAATGATTCAGTAATTGTCATGCCCTATTATGCCCATACATTATGTGTCCACACAATACCACACAAAAAATCACATCCTATAAGTTCATCAAATGAACATAAGATTCAATTCATTGAATTTGTAATGTTGTAATGACAAATTCTCCCCCTCTAACTCCATTCCCAGGAAGCATGACAAATACCAATCACTTGTACAAAGTACACAAAGTCATGGTTGGCTACATCCGTTTATTTTCAATCCTATAGCGGTCACTTCCTAACTTTAAACTAATAGTTTATAGCTTTCTATAAAGCTAACAACCAAATAAATATCCCGACACCAAATCTCAAAACTAGATATTTCCTTTAGAAACAAACTTTTATGAATGATCAAGATCTCTGCCATGAATTCGGAAACAACTAATCCTCCTTCTCCATCATTCTACCATTCTTACACAAAAGGACTCCAAACTAAGAGTTAAATAACTATTATAAACACTATAAATTTAAATGATATTTATATGAAATTTGAAAACTAGATACTTTCTAACTAAACAATTGTGAGTGATTGAAATCTTTGCCTTTAAATTCAATGGCACTTGACAACAAGCATAACTTGCACTTATTGACTCCAAACAAAGTAAGTTATATGTTTTTGAAATCTCAGTAAGAAGTACATCTTATCAAAATTTGATAACACTTTTCATGTAGCTCACTATGGCATCTCAAACACTTGGCTCACCTTGGCACTATGAGAAAAGTTAATAGAAAACACCCCCTTATCTTACCACCTATGTTCACCTAAGGTAAGGGATTTTAGCACGTATTCCACTTCATAGACTACTATTTATACATTAACTACCCCTTTTACTTGCATAATTCTATCCATACTCTTTACATAAAGCTTCAAACCTTTAAAAAAGAAATAAAAAACAAGCTTTACTAGTCGTATTAAGGACTCAACCAAACCCAATATAACATGAAAATTTCTAGAAGTAAAAAGAATGAAAAAGTGGGACMCCACAAGAAAGCAATAAAGGCCATATGATAGCAAAAATAGTTGTCAAGTTGTGGATTTTATTGACTAGTTGAGTTTCCAGCACCTTCATTAGGTTGAATTTGAACCTTGTTGCCCTCATCTTGAAGCATTGTGGGTGGTTCATGACTTGACAATGCTTGTAAGAGCATGCAAGAAAGTTGTACATCCAACCAATTATCCATTCTTCCTAGAGCTCTGACAAGGTATAGAACACTGGAGGTATCAAGTTAACAAACTCAGTCATCAAACTAAATTATGGTTCTTACAACTATAACTTGCCATCTTTTCTACCAGGTGTCAACCAAGTCAAATGTATGATGCACTTGAAAATATGCTAAAAAGAGAAAAGACTAGGCATGCAACAATGGCATGATCAAACCTTATTGTGAAGAGTTTACTTAGAAAAAATTCATCTGAAGTTTCTATGTGAGGCACACAAAGACTTGGCTACATGCTTGGGATGTCCTACCCAGTCTTGCCCAACACTACCGAGTGCAAATGTTGTAAAGTAACTATATCCTTTAGCCTTGGACGTGTAAGCATTTCCACACAAGAATGCGTTTATATTGTACTTCAAGCCAATATTTCTCATTCATCCTAAAACATTCTTGAATCTTTACTAAATGACTAATTTTATGGAATTCAAGTTAATAATATATTTGTACAAAGATATAAGCAAAAATTTGCAAATTTGCAAAAAGAATCAAGGCATTAAAGGGTTATAGGACCCAACAAATACTTGAGCAAAACCCTTACTATTATGTATTTTTGTTTTGTTGGTTGTCATGGTAATTGAAAGAAGATTCTAATCCCTCAAGCTCCAATGTCCCTTCAAAGGACAAAATGAATTTTGAACAAGTTCCTAAAGTCTTGCAATTTTTGGGAATTTTTTGGTGAAGATAGAAAAACAAATTTGCTTTCTAGAAATGTAATTTTTGTTTCAATTGGTATCCACTAGCAAATTTTATGGCACAATAAACCCAAATTTAGTTTGGCAGGTAGAAAAAAATCCACTGAAATTGCACATAATAAATTCAAAATTTTATTAATCAAAGATTTTATTTTTATTTACATGGAAAGTTGTGATTCATTCCATTTGGATTAGTGATGTAAAAGTTAGGGACGATCTTGTTTTGTGAGCAATCTAAACATCTTCTTGAAAAACTTACTTACTAAATTCATTTTTAAACTGAATTTTCACAGATTACAAGTGAACACAATTCATTTGGACATGTCAATTCGGACATTTTTTGTCAATATTTTTTTGTCAATTTGAATATTTTTTTGTCAATTTGGACATAGTTAGTCACTTCGGACTTGTCAATTTGGACGCTATTTTCTTATATTTTGTTTGTTATCAAATTTTGAAGGAATTTTGAAATTTTCCTTTCAAAAATTATTAAAAAAATTGGTGATAGCATTGGTGAATCTAACCATATGGATGGAATCGTGAATTTTGTATTTCTTCACCTCCCCTAGCTAATTTGGGGTCTCTTGATTTCTACTACGAGTTCATAGGTTGAAAATTTTATTATATGTGGCAAATAAATATAAAAATCTTGTATTTTCTCCATGAATAAAAAATGGATCAATAAGGGGTCAAATTGCCTTGGCCCTTAATAAGATGGAAGCACCCAAAACCGTCAATATAAGCAATTTAGCATAGTTGGAGGCACCTTTTCCTAGATATAGTATTTTGTAGTATTAGTGAGTGACTTAGTATTATTAATAGTTTTTTCGGATGTCCTAGGTAATATCTATGATTTTTCAAAGTATGGGCTCCCTAAACCACTGGAATTGTCCCATAAGTGGAGCCTAATCTGAAATCTGCAAAAAATAGTAATTAGCCAATCAAAGCTAAGTATGTGTCCTTCAAATGTGTCAACAAATCATATTTAAGCATTTGGAGGACACATTAACCAAAGTCTAAGGATAGAGTTAGGTGAGCCTAAAGTACAAGAATAGGAACATGTGCGCTAATGGTTGTTTCTATCTTAATCCTTTTTAGTGTAGTGTAGGTTATTCCTCTGATTTTGGGCCAGGATGAATTGACCCAACGCTCGGCCAGTCTATAAAACCCTGAATTTTTTATATTTTCCACGTATGATAGAATTTTCAAATTTTGAATTCATATTTGCAATTAGAGGCCTCAAATTAACTACTCTAAATAGTGAAATTAGGTTGCTTTTACAATTAGGTTGCCTAACTCCAAGAAAGTTGCTCTACAAGCCATCGTAGTCAACAAATATATCTACAAATACTTCCATTTGTACACGTGGAGGTTTATGAGTTTTTTTTTTTTTTTGAAACCCGGAGTTTATCGAGGTTTATGAGTTTCAACTACACCAACAACTAATTCAAAAGTGGTGCATTCTTGTCCACTAACAATAAATATTTATATAGTGTGGATTGTCAAGAAATTAGTGACGGACGACATTATTTAGTGTAGTAGGGGTTTAGAAGATAAATTCATCATGTGCTTTTTTATTTTACTAGCACCCCTGGAATGACTTGCAGTGGCCGAGCAAGCAAGGCTGGCTTGCACCCCTGGAATGACTTGCAGTGGCTGAGCAAGCAAGGCCAGCCTGAGATTGGACCTGAGTGATGATGGAGTCAGTGACCGACATGCTGGACCTTTGGACAGAAGTAATAGTAATAACGTAGTAACTTGTTACAGTATAATCCCCRGCCACCCCATGCAATAGTAGATCTCTGGCCATGCAATCAATTGACCCTATTTACTAAGTTCCTTGCCCCATGACTCAGTGGACCCAGAATAATCGGACCTGATGCCTATTACCCTTATCAATGAACCCATGCATACAGTTGCATCACAGGTGGGATCTGCCTGGCCTGCATAATTCCTCTTGGGGCGTGCCTCAAATAACTTAACTTGATTTAAGGTTGCATTGAGCAGCAGCGTCTATGATTAGGCTTGTGCACAACAGTGACCCACCCTAATCAGGAACTCCCCGTTCACACAGTCACCCTAATCGGGAATCAAATTATCATGCAAGGCATGGAACATGCAATGGGATTTCTCCCAAGTTACGAGAAATAGAATAAGTTAACTTTCTTAACTAAAGCTCAGTAAGCTTTAGTAAGTACTCCGCCAGCAGCCAGGCCGTCCGTCCAGTAGAAGTCTAATTGGAACATCTGGAGATGCCTGACATGCAGTTGCAGAATGACAATCATAACTCACATGGAATTATAACTTCCTTACTAGGAGTGGCATCTGGCCTCAAAAGTACAGTAGGGTAGGGTAGTGTACAGTTGAAGGTATGCCATCAGGGCTATAATAATTTAAGTGACTACCCTATGTGAAATTAAGTCATTTTTAATATAAAAAAAAGAAGTGCTACATGGCATCTTGTGAATGGTGTGAGGTGAGGTGAGGTGGACCTTTGAAAGTCTAACATGGAAATTCAATTTCAACACTTGATTGTTGGATTATGGTAGAAGGATCCGTAACCGATCAAATAAACAATTATGGACATGATCTAAGGTAGTGTTAGGAAAAACAAATATTCTTAGAGGTACATTGATTGAAATGATTGAAATGATTGAAATTGAAAAAACTTTGGTTATTTTATCTTTTACAATGAAATTACTATGAATTTTGAAAGGCCAAAGTTGGGCTTGACCCATGATCAACATCTAGAGTCATCCAATTCCGATCATTCAAAAACTACTTTCCCGCTCATTGCTTCCTACTTTCTTGCTCACTTATGTGTCATGAACTTATTGGTCCAAACCTTGAGAAAATCAAAAACACCCATTTCAAAGGAGAAAATGGGAATTTGGTTCAGCCTTGGTGGGAAATACAACACCCTATTGATTGGTGATGGGGCGTCAGTTAGTAATGGGTCCCTCTACCATAGACTTTCATTCATTGTAGAACCACCCACAGTTGATCATTCAAGCAATTTCATACATGTATAGATGTATAGGAGTAGTGTAAGGCAATGTAAATTTTTTGCCATGTACAAAGATAGAAATCACAAAGATTGTCAATTTTTTTGTAATTAATTTCCTTGAATTCAAATTACTACAAGTTTGGGAAGCCCAAAGTTTGCATGAACCCATTATCAATATATAGATTCTTCTAATTTTGACCATTCAAGAACTACTTCCCACTCACTATTTTGGGAGACTTGTCATCAACTAATTAGTTCTACTCTAGAAAAGGAGTATAAAACACATTTCAAGCTTTGGTTGGAAATAGCTACACCTATAGGTTGGGTATGGATTGCTAGTTGGCAATGGGTGGTTCTACCATACAACRTGTCTTCAAAATGAACATGGACAGATCTTACCAATTAATAAACTCCCTTGCAAATAATATATAAATGAAATGAAACACCTTGGCAATTACTCATCCACACTCCAAAACCAAAACCGAAAAGATTTTGATATGGGTATAATATATAGAATACATATGGATGCCTTATATGAAATATTGATATGGTGTGTCATGCACGGTATGAGTATGGGATATAGAATATGGTTGTTAATTCCATATCAATTGTAATCTAGCATGTTAAAAATATATACATAAGGGGTATTGAAGAATTCATGTATTAGAATTGAGTCTCTTATTAAGTGAGGGTTTAATGAAGTGAATTCACTCACTATCACCTCAAGTGGGTCACCATAATTTGGTGCCTTACTCCACTTTTGTTGGCTTTGGAACAAATGGATGCAACATTAGGGGAGATTTGAAGACATTAAAAGACTATTTCAGGTTTATTCCCCATGTGGTGAGGAAAATCTTTCTACAAAATCAAGACACAATTATTGGGATAAAACCTTTTTTTGCATGTTTCTAAATTAACCCCTAAAGTTCCTTGACAATGTTCTCACCAAAAATGTTTCAAAACATTGAAATGCAATGATTCAAAGCTTTTTGAGTACATATAAATCTGAAGAACGGATTTCAAATTTTTATTTCTTCAAAAAGAGATTTTTGTAGATTTGCCTGGACTGCCGGAGTTGAGAAACAAACAACATATTATGCAATAACTATTGACTCATATTTCCGAATGTCATGTAATTTGTGCATATGAAAGATGTTCCTCGTCCCCACGTTTTGTTAAAATTTCAGCCTAAAATATGCAAATCTCAAGTTACATGTACCTGCCCAAAAGTTCTATGTTGCCAAAAAACGTATGTTGGTCCTTTAAGGGTTAATCACTAAAATACTTTGCCTATCTTCCAAATAAAGAATCCTTAAAAATGCCTTATTAGTACAATTAATCAAAAACTAAACAAAGTAGAATCTTTTGAAGTTCCAATTTAGAATCTCATCATGAACTAAAGTACAAGCTTCTTTTTAAAATTCTCTTAGTACATCACTAACTTTGAAATTCAATACAATACGATTTTGAAGGTCATTAATTGTTTTATTGTGAAGATAATCGAGTTAAGAATTGCAAAGGAAAAATGAAGAGATGCGTAAGGGAAAACATTCTTGAAAAAATAATTATTTTAGGGAATACATGACGGATGACCTACTGTATGTGCCTCTCTTGGGATTGGCCCCAAGATATTCAGATTGCAAATCAAGCTAGGGTGGTAATAGGCTTATCTATCTTAGCTGTGGAGTTGAGAAAAGCATTCAACAATGAGAAGTCCGCAGTCAATCAATCAATAAGAGTCGGGGTGAATTGGCCCCCTCGCATGGACCTTCCAAGTCATTCCAAGGGTGCAAGTAAAGGAAAAAGTCCCCTTTTTGTGCTTAATTAATTTACCTTCCACACCTCTCCTCTCTACTTCAGGGCCTTTGATTGCAAATATGAATTCAAAATTTTCAAATTTTATCATGCATGAAAAAATGAAAAAATATATATTGAGCATTCTCCCAAGGACCTAAGGGGGAGGGCTAAGGCGAATTGACCTTCTTCTTGCCCCTTCAAAAGGTAAAAGTAAAAATTACCCCCAATTTTGTGCCGCTTCAATTTTGTATTTCTTCATGTCCCACAGCTAATTTGGGGCCTCTGATTGCAAATAAGAATGTATTAGAATAAAGTGACATTATGTGACAAATAAGGAAATCCAGTGGGTAAGAAATGGGCCAACAAGGGGGTCAGTTTGCCCTAGTCCTGCTGGAGGGGTTCAGTTCACCCTGGCAGTCCGTCCTTCCTCAGCTGAAAGTATGGTTTGTTGCACTTGGCTTCAGACCACTTGAGTAAGATACTGTAGGAGGTCATGGAACTCCCCTGGACAGGAAGCTTATTATGTGATGAGGACCAACCCCATGATCCTGCACTTCCTTGCCCAAGAAGACCGACCATGAGCTCAGTCTGCCAAAACTTATGGGGTGGGAGGGGAGCGGATTGGACCCAGTATTTGTTGAGGGAAGGTCAGTCAGTGGCCTRTATACCAAGCAAAACATACCTTCCCTTCCTTTACCCCAGTCTTTCAGATATCTTGGTTTTTTCAATGATGAAAGACAACTGTCTGTATTGTACTGTACACAGACAGACAGACATACTGGCTGCAGACATAGGCTTCCCCCAATTGTGTTGCCCAAAGGTAGAAAGTAGAAACACCCAGTAGCACACCTGTTCTCATTCTTGTACCCTAGATTCACCTTATTGTGTCCCTAGACTTTCATTAATGTGTCCTTCAAATTCTTAAATCTGATTAGTTGACACAAAATGAAGGACACATACATAACTTTGATTCACTAATTACCAATTTTTGCAGATTTCAAATTTAGGTCCGCCTATGGGACAATTTCAATGGTCTAGGAAGAGTGCACTTTGGAAAATCATAGAAATTACATACGAGATCCAAAAAAACTATTTCTTTTTTTTTGAATATTCATGATTTTCACTCGCTAATGGTACAAAAATATTATTTCTAGGAAAAGGTGCCTCTATTGACGGTTTTGGGTGCTTCCACCTTAAGCACTACAAGGTAACTGAGCCCAATGGCTTCCCACCCACCTGCCCGTCTGCCCCCTCCGCCCCACTCCTGACTGACTGGGTCAGCTCCTGTGAACAGGGTAAGGTACTTCAGGTGACTTCTTCCATTGGGCTCCTGCCTGTCCTGGACCCATGGCTCCCCTAGTCCCATGTGTTCACCATACGTCAGGGTACTCATGTAATAGCACAAGACAAACAAAAACATGTATTCAACCTTGGAAGACTGAAGAAAAAACATCAGGTACAGTACCTTGCTTGTTTTTAGTAATTGGAAGGAAATATCATCTCCTTGGCAAAGGACTGAGCAATTGGGTGGAGTATTAAAAAACAAAGGAAAAAAAAGATTCCGACCGATGTACCACATACGTTACAAAGTCTTCCTTTGGTTATAAAGAACAACTGAAGACTTGGATTTCAGAGGTGACTGCTGATATTAAGTTAGAAGTAGGATGTCCTGCCTTGCAATGGAAATTTGCAATGGACTATTCAATTTTCATTGATCACCACTTTATATTATCGTACCCAGTGGTCAGGGTTGGACAAAAAAAGTCTATAAAGAGATGTCCAAATTTCTGAAATTTTATTTTTTTTCAATTTCAAGCACCTGGGGAATCACATTGATTGACTTTAGTATTTTTTTTAGCAGGGAATGTCGTCCCTGACCACAGGGTATAGTAGTCTCGTATAGTCCTTCTGTCATAGCTTGTTGGTTAGTCTTTCATGTTCTCAAGTAGTGAACAGTGAGTGCCCATGCTGTGTGAGTGACTAAATAATCGTATTCAGATACTGTATTCTCGCTTATAAGCTAAGTCTTTGGCGGGGGCTTTATACGACCCATATTTAGCATTATTATTCCTAAATTGTGGTTTAATATATGAATTGTGATACATTGTTATATATATGTATTATCATGATCATTAAACTATTTTGCATTGAAAAATATTTCATCAATGTTTTCCTGATCATATATACCAAATTCATAATAATGTGGGTACACCCAAAAGCGCCACAAATTGGTACTGTGTCTAGTTACTATTATTAAGCTGTTCAGAATTTCATATTGTCTTGTTGGCAAGTGAAAGGAGGTTTCAACGCACCAAAGAACTCGCCATTTGGATACAATATGTAAAAGTTAGGGAGGGTCAAGGTTTGTTTCTAAAAGCGTTTCTTCCACATARGTACATAATTGGTTTTGGAGATGTAGACAACCTCAAGATGGTTGTTTAAGGTCAGGCGCTGTTTTTTGGGTGCCTACCTTATACTTTGTGACTGCAAAGGGCTTCCTTSTCCTTCAAGGTTCAAGTTACTACAAATGAAATGCTTTTGAGGAAAAACTCCACAACAGCAGGCCAAGTCTGGACACCATTTTTTCCAAGCTTGAACGTGGGCAAGCTGGGACAGTCATACTTGTAGCAGAGATGGACTCATCAATGATTTCCTGTGTGCCGTCTCTTGACCCAGCATAAGAGGAATAGAAAGATACTGGTACAGTACGTGTCAAAAGTCTACCTTGAGTAACTCCTTCAATATTCCCATATTGTTTGGTTGGAGGGTGGAAAAAGTTTTCTTCAGCTGTACTCAATGTGCCTGGCTTTGGACCACACTGACGGACTCTTGCACTGCCAGGTGAAAACACCCAAAACCATCAAAAGAAGCAATTCAGCATAACTTAGTTGGAGGCACATTTTTCAAGTTTCAAGGAAAAAAACATTTTGTGGTATTACTATTTTAAAATCATGAGATTTCAAGAGAATTTTTTATATTTTGATAAGACATGTAACCACTGAGAATTTTCGAAGTGGAAGCTCCCTAGGTCTACAAAATTGTCACATAGCTTGGTCATAAAATAAAAGTCTAGAGAGCTAACACCCAACCAATCACAATTAAGTAACAAAACATTTGTAACCCTTGAAGGACAAAATAGTGACCATGGAAATCATCCATTTTGATACCGTATGAATCACTAGTTTTTAAAAAATAATCCAAAAGCACTCATTGGAAGATCTCCCCTGTCCTTTTTCACACAAAATTTTAAGGATGAATAGTTGCACTTTTTGTTCTACACAAAAAAATTCTCAGTCATCCATTGGACACAAAACATTCGCCTTGACATTTACTAAGGGTTAATGGCACTTTTGGAGATACTTTGAAGAGAAGTCAACTTGTTAGGAACTAGTATATCAGGGACAATTTTGAATGTTTTCACCTTAGTTTGTTGTTAGAAGACTCCTTCTTTACTAAAAGATCTGTTTTCAATTCAATATGAAATAGAACAAGATACAAAATTAGTGTATGATTCTTGAATTTGAGAGACTTTAGTAGTTCAAAGAATTTTTTTTCTACAAGTAGTTRTGTCAATAAAACAACTTAAAAAACTCTACACTTTAATTGCAATTATCTTACAATCTATGTAGAAAAAAAATCTAAAATTTCTCCAGTACAATTTCATACTAGTAAAGTGCAAGATTCTATGTTTAGATATGAGAAAACCAAAGTTGGTATCTAAATGGATGATTTTCATGGTCAACAATCCATCCTTCAAGGGTTAACTTGTGTTCCATCTCCTTTTTCATTTTGTTTTGACACAAGTAAAATGACCTTTACTGGAAAGAAAATAAAAATTGGGGGGCAAGTGAACAGAGACGAACAAAGACATAAATACAACAAGGTGCCCAGAGGCGGGGCAGGTGTTCCATCTCCTTGAACCTCTACTAACTGTAGGAGCCTCATATCCTAGATGCTGAATTGCTGATTGTTGTCAGCTCCATTTCGGATAAGGGCCAAGAGTCCCAGAATCTCCTTATAACTGTTGAACAACATTTTGTGCATAAGTCAATTCCTTGCCCTCCCCAAATGAGCTCTCAGGGCAACAAGATTTGATGTCCTGTAATTTACTACTGGAGCTTTGTGCTCCACAATGTCTCAGTTCCTGACTCCAGCTTCACGTACTGTAAATAATTTTGTTTTGAAGCCAGCCCCAAATTAATTTGTATACCTTACAGTAAGCTTATACACTAGAACCTCCCTTACTCACTGAGTCCCGGATTGGTCTCACATATTGGTTTACAGAAGTTTATTGGCTAAGAGAGGGTTAGATTTAGTCACAACCTTTGTAATGTGGCCTAGTCCGGGCTGGTCTGACATATTGGCTTACAGAGGTTTCATTGGCTTATAGAGGAGCTACTTAGAGAGGTTCTACTTTATAGTTCATTTTTTTTCTACACAAATGAAATGGATTCCATGGCAAGAGTTAGAATACACAATGACCAGTAGCAAGCAACCTGGTGGGTGAGAACAAATACGAACCTATATAGTTCATCTTCAGTTCTCCTCTTGCACCCACTGTAATTGACAATTAGAATGAATGAATGAATATCAACATGACCCAAGATGTCGGGTACATGTGGTGTATGGAACATGAGCTCACTGCTGTCCAATGTTTGATTGACAGTGCCAGGAAKTTGACATTGCAAGGAGCCCAGCGCATGGCCATTGCCCCAAAGGTAATAAGCTTAGTGCATGGACTTAAGTCACAGTATCATCAGGTACTCACACTCCAAGAGTCCAAGGGCACTCAGTAGCAGCAGTAGCTAAATCTGATCCAATAAACATTTTTAACTATCGGATAAGTTCTCAATCAAATATTATGAACTCATGAGAGCAGAGCAAAGCATCTTCTTGGATAAGTACTGTACTGTACTATACAAATAGTATGTTGGGAAGTAGCAACGTTCCCTACCTTAGCTTACCTCCCCTCCAGTCTTCATTTTCAAGGATTTCCTAGACTGGTGGATGCCCTATCGTCGTCCCTGGTACTGTAGTTGGTGAGTCTCTCTTTGGGGAGGAGTAAGGGATCCATCACCGGAGGGGGACTGGCATGGCACCACAGCACCAGGGCTACCCGACCTGGGTATGGACAGGACAGTATGTACAATTTGCGGTGGTTACTAAAAGCATGGAATGGGTGTGCAGGAGAGGAGGGGAGGGAAGAAGAGAAGAGGGGATCAGTAACATAGGAGATAGAGAATTTAACCCCTCATTTCCCAAGGGGACCAAAAGTGTCTCACATAGTCTGGCATTCAAATTCAAAGTGCTATAACTTTTGCATTTGATGACCAAACTCAATGAAACTTGTTGTAAAAGTTGCGCATACTAGTCTAGTTTGTGTGGTAAAATTTTCAAATCAATCCAAGATGTACTGATCTTTTGAAAGCCATTCGAAGTTTACAAGTTCAATTTGGATATCCAAAAATGCACTATGATGGCTGCAAATGCGGGGCCTTGTATCTTTGTCATCTGATGTTCATTTTCAACAAAATTTGTTGGGTTATGTTTATATTAAATTCTAGTTATTGTGGTAAATTTTCATGCCAATCCAATTTTTTTGAATGTTTGGGAGCAATTCAAAGTTCAAAATCCAGACATTTTTGGACTACAATGAACTCTGGCAGCTTATCTCTTCTACATAAAGTTTTTGTGTCCAATCACTTTTGTTGGAAAATTTGCACATACTAGTCTAGTTTGTGTGGTTAGAATTTCATATCAATCCAAGAAGTTATGAGTGATTGAGAAGCATTTTAGTTGAGGGAGGTTTAGACATAGATGTGTTTTTTTTTACTTTTTCTTTTTACTTTTTTTTTACATTTTAAAACAATTTTGCAAACTCAATGAGTCAATTGAATGATGTTTTTTTCCACTGATGTTTTTGTATGTTGGTTTTGAGTCTTTTTATAAGTTCAAGCTTTTTAATTTGAGTAAGTTTAGAAATCAAATTTCACCTCCAAATGTGATCCTAGTAAAATTTTGTCATCTTTTTTCAAAATTGAAACATTATGATCTTGCAATCCATGTGGCCAAATGACTCCACATTTGATTGACATCATGTACAACACACACTACAAGATTGTACAATTGAGATTCTCATACCTTAGTGACATTTAGACTTATAGCACTTGAAAAGCAAGGATGCTTGTAGACACATTTAGGCCTTAAAGCATGGCCACTATTACACGCCCAACTTGGCATGCTAAAACTTTCCATTTGATTTTGAAGGACCCTCAATTTCCTTGTCCCTCACTAGTGCTTACCAAACACGGCTTTAAAATAGTAGAAAGACCACTCATCAAATAGAATAAACAATAAAGCAACTAGGCTTAGGAAGAATAGTGATGTCAAGGGCCATTCCTTGACACACAAGGATTGAGTGTGAAGAGAATATTGTGAAGGGCCCTTATTGCTTTTCATCCACATTTGAAGAGTATCTAGTATCGACCTTGAGCATGTTACGGTGGGAATGCTCTTAGGCAATGAGGGATTAATAGACCTACCTTTGTGGGAGAGGAGAATGTTTTCCCCTTGGAGTGAGTGAGTTGCTTGATGGGTTGGGTTGAAGTGGCCTCCTCAAGTCATTCCAGGGGTGCAAGTAAAGAAAACATACCCCTAGTTTGTGCTTCATTAATATACCTTGAAAATCCCTCATAGCTAATTTTGGGCCTGGGATTGCAACTATGAATTCAAAATTTGAAAATTGTAGCATGCATGAAAAATAAATAAAGATTCAGCATTTTCCCAAGTGGCTGAGTGAGGGGGTCAGTTCAACCCCGGCTCTCAAGGAGCCCTGGTTGAAATATGTCCAATTTCCAGTGACAGAAATTGTACGTGCATGTGGTGGCTAAGTACTATACTCCAGGTTTGTGTGCATGTGCCAGGGCCAAAAGTAGTGCTAACTTAAGTGTTTGTAGTGTTGTACTTCATGGAAGGCAGGCGAGCCTTTTGACAGAAAAACACACTCAGTTCCATCTGGTGAAGAACAAGAATTGCCCTCGCACCCGAAATAGGTATTTCTTTGCCTATAATGATTATTACCTCGTCCATGAAATAAAAAATAGTTGAGCTGCTTGTGCAATTTGACAATTTGACAATTTGACAATTTGTCTTCCTCTGACCCCTGAAAAGGTCCAGTCCATGGTCCATGCACATGTCCCTTAGATAAAGTGCTGATTTCTGGAGAGGCATGAAGCATGAGTGCATATTCGGCCCCTCTTTGTCAAGTGAGGATCTGTCTTGCCCCAAAATAAAAGGCACAAATATATAAATACGAAAGAGAAGCCCCAAGATAGTAGGCAGGGATGCAAGGTCAAGAAATTATTGCCAGTCAATGCTAATTGCAAGAAAAGGCCTTGGAAAAGAAGGAACTGAAGGAAGGAAAGGCCGTCAGTGGGTTATTAGTGCCAAAGTTAACTTCGAACAGGAGAAGTTCAGTTCAKTTAGGCTTAGAATAGTTCCGGTCCCTGCCCCCCTGGCAGGCCTGCTTGCTAGCGTGTAATATAAGTTCTTACTCCCTATTATTTTTTCCTTGTCCTGCCACTTGCCACTTGGAATTGCAAGGAAAAGATCTGTGCCAGGGTGGACTTTGCTGCCACTTGTCATTGCAACCCCCCTAGATAGAGGGTCGGAGTCAAGGCGACAGCCTGGTGCCGTCCCTAAAGATTCGAAGCAGAAGGAGGCTAATATCACGTCCATGTGAACAACTGAACTCAAGAGGGACGGAGGGACKGACGGAGGGACTTACTGTAACTTCGGTTAATAATAAGTTCAGTTATTATAAAGTAGGTCGGGTATCGATCTTCTGTCCAGACGACGAAGTCACTAACAACCCCACTACCTTAGTACTGATGCAATACTATTTCAATGGTTTCATAGTCCAATTTTGAAAATGCATTGTTGTAGTACAATATCAGATCTTTAACAAATGTAGTTTCAATGCGAACAATGCATCCCATTGAAACAATATTGTTACAATACTATTGTTGTACATTAACAATATACTTTCAAAACTAGACTGTGAATCCATTGAAACAATATTGTTTTAATGGGCGGTACTTTCTTGACGCAATGCTCAATCACACAAATAATAGTAAACTGAAGAGACCTGAACTTCATTTACCTTCTACACCTCCTTTAGCTAATTTGGGGGCTCTGATTGCAACTATGAATTCAAAATTTCAAATTTTATCATATGTGGAAAATAAAAAATTGTAGGGTTCTTCCGAGGGGCCAAGGGAGGGGGCCAATTCACCTTGTCCCTTTTCATGGTCACAGAGTCTTTCTAAAACAAAAGGGACCCATTTGAACACCTAAAATGCCCAAGGCACCAAATTTTGGTTTAGACAATACTTTGAAGTTCAGATAAACCTAATCAAGTTGTTAATTTTAGAAGTATAAATTTTTTTTTGAAAATTTCTTTTTGAAGTCTAGTTTCAGCATCAAAAATCTAATTTTGAAAATTAGTAATGATGATTTTTCTATTCAAAAATTTGTGCAACGCTATTTGTTGCAAATCTTGATATTCTAGTGTTAAAGGCTTTTGGAAATTAGCCTCAAATACACTAGATCTTGAAGAAAAAATTAAATTAAGAGGTCATTTGATAATTGTAGAGTAGATTTTGAGAAGTCATAAATTGATTGGAGTTATGCATGTTATGCATGTTATGCCCTTTGACCTCATATTTTTTTTGGTGACCAACTTTTTACATTTGACATGTGAAAAGAGAATTGAAAGACTTCAAATCACTTTTACAATTTTAACACCTTCATAATCAAACATTATAATCTTTCAACTCATAGGTGATGTTCTTGTGTTTTCTTTCCAATGTGATTTCTAACATGTCTAGTTTGAATTTGTACTATAAATTACAATTCGAAAAAAATTGATACCACTTATAAAAATGTTGGATTTTTTTTCAATTTAGAGCAAATTTCAAGAAGTTCAAAAAAGTTCTTACGTATTTAGAGGTGAAAAGCAAAAAAAGGGCAACTCATTTGAGGTTCTTGAATCAAAGACATATAGGTGAAAGTAGGTAGCAACAATAGGTTGTAAATTAAGCCTTAATCAAAAGACCTTTGTCTCTACAAAAATAGCATTCAACACCAAATTAGACATTTTTGCACTTGGCTAAGTGCACTTGTTGTACACACAATTGCATACTAAAAATGATTTTTTTTGGAAATTTGGTAGCCCACATTTTTTCTAAAATGCACATTCTTTGTTCATAATACTGTATTGTTTTGTGCATGACATTTATTTTATGTGGGATATTCTCCTTCTTCACCTCTACAAAACATAAATTACAGCTGAGCTTTTCATCAAATAAACTCTCATCCTTTTTTCCCTACCTTTGTCTAGTACCATGACATGATCATAGCACAATTTTCTTGCCAAATTCACCKATGCACCCATAGTTCCAATCATCTACATTATCATTCACCAAAATAATATAAAACAGAAGACATATATATTATCTCTCCATTTTTTATTCATTTAAACATGCAACATTTTGTGGCTCTTAAGGAAATGCGTCTTTGTTTTCTGATAGTGGGCCACACCCATGAGGACATTGATCAGAAATTCAGTGTCATTTCCAACATATTGAAGAGGAAAGACATAGATACACTGGAGGAGATGCTGCAACTAGTGGAGAAAGGGACATCATATACGGAAGCATTTGTGAGTGCTCGCAAACTGGAGCACATTCGAGATTGGAAGGCATTTATTACACCACATTTGTTACGAGGGGGGGATAGCTTGACARGCATAACATTTCCGCACCACATGAGGTTCTATGTGGAAAATGGATTGGTTCGCGTGCAACACAAGCATTTCACGTCAGACGAATGGGGCCCAACAGGAGGTCATTTGTGTATGAACTCGCTACCAAGCATAGCAGAAAGACCAAACCTTGCAGAGGTATTTGCARCTGATCAGAGAGAACTTAAAGCATTAGACGAATTTGTTGCGTATAAGGAGAAGTTGGTATTGAGAGGCATAAACCCAGAGAAGAATTCAGAAGTCGCACAGAAGACAAGGGAGTTCAAGGATTATTTGGAGGATTTTCCACAACGCAATAGAGAACGCTTTCGTGATTTACCATTTTGGCCAAGTGATGGGGATAAYGAAAATGTAGATAACAACATYGTAYCRGGTGTCGGAGAAGCATCTACAAATTCTAGCACACTAGTYGATGCAGATGGGAAYAGAATAAGTAGTGAAACTGTGGATCTAATGATGGCAACAATGCCGAATCCAGAGAGGAGGGGATATTTCGGACCCCGTAGAAATAGGCCTGCACTRGAAACATCGAGGAGAGTGACTGYAGGGAGGAACAAAGGYAGAAGAAATGAAGAACTACCAGAAGTACGACAAGGTGCAAGTGAAGATCYTTTTCCTGCATTCAATCCGGAGAATGATGTAGTTGTAGGCCATTTTGTGGCTCTTACAGTAGAGCTAGAAGAAGTAAGAAGAGGAGTCCCATTTTATGTGGGAAAGGTGATGGAATTTGGGCAARGGAGATGGGCCTCAAAGATGAAAGTTCTTTGGTACTGGCCAGCTATGAGCTCGAGAGYGGAAGAAGAGGGAAGTAGTAATAGAGTGAGGTATTCAAACTGCATGGAAGCTACGTGGGAACCATCCGGTGAAAGGTTGGCATGGATTGAGAAGGAAGCCACCATTTATTCGTGGGTAGATGTTCCTTTTAGAGGAAGAAGTGGCCATGTAGTACGTTCAAACATTACAGTGCATGGTGTGCAAACCGAAGGAACAATGATCATTCCGCAAGAAGCTAAGCCACACCTTGTGGAGTACATGGCGATGCAAATGGAAGACTTAGATGATGAGCGCTTGCAGAATGATTTGGATATGCATTAGACTCTAAGTATCATGTAATTTAGTGCGTTGGAAACCTTGTAGTTGTATACATTCAAGTATATATACTTGAGTGTGGAGTGAAAATTGTACAAGGTTTTACATAAGTGATTGTAAAATATGGAGTTTTACAATATTCACTAGAATAAAAAAAAAAGTAGCAATGTCTTTGAAGATCTTACCCCCTTCCCAAGAATTTTTAAAATGTCATTTTCTAATTGTGCAGAAGCCAAGTGCAATCCCACATCCCTCAAGTGCAAAAATGTCTAATTTGGTGTTATTCTTGTCTTGCTACCAAAATATTTTTTAGCTAAGCCGCAACATCTCTATATTGTTTTGTGTGTGTAATTAGGTTCCTCACAATTCACTAGAAGAAAATATGCCTTTGTAGACCAAGCTTTAACCCATTAAGGACAATGGTTGATTTGGAAGGCGGCCAAGACAATCTCTAGTTTCTAATTAAACATGGAAAAATATCAAATCATAATGCTTTCTGGAGATTTGACCATGCCGATGGAATTGGCATGAATGATTGGGCCTCTACAATAAATTTTGTGGCAATTCAAGGTTCCTTTTCTAGAAGACTTTTGTATTTTCAGCATAAATTTCATTAGTTTTTTCAATCCCTAAACCGCATGTGTAAGGTACTTTTTCACTTAAACTTTACTTTTTCCACAAAGCACCTTTATTATAGAGCTTCTTCCAAAGATAAGCCAACGCAGTCTATTGTATCACTAGAAGAAAAACATGTCCTAAATGACTATCCTCAATGACTAAAAAGTGTCCACAATGACTCATTTGTAGTCATTGTGGACAATTTTCAGTCATTTAGGACAGTCATTTATAGCCTGTTTTCTACTGGTGTATATGTATCTAATGTCACTTTTTCAAGTAGATGCAAGTATTATATAAACTAAACTCAAACAACATACCGAAAAACGTTTGTCTATTCTTATTCTCTTTCTTTTCCACCCTTATTCCCAGATTCTTTCAATTTGGTGGGTAGTCAATTACCACTAATGCAAACCCAATGTTCTAAGAGTACCGGTCCTATATAGGATTTTAGGGTGAGCAACACATCGTGGGCAACGCATGAAGTTGGGCAACACATCTTATATATGGATGCAGCTTATGACCTAATCATATATATACAAGATAATACTTTTAAAGTATACAAATAATTTGTTAATTAATACCTTTTTATGTGTTGGGACAACAGGGCCAGTAATTGCTCTTTATGAGCTTTTTGAATCTATGTGCAAAATGACTACACGTGGCAGTCTCAATAGACAACACGTCCAGTATGCAAAGGATGAAATGTTTAGGACAAAGTACCAGATTCTTGGTCTTTGATTTTTCTCCTTTCTTCTAAAATTGGGCAACAAGTCTTAGGGCAACAAGTCCAAAACCACGAGGTAAGACGTTCCTAAAACATACACAATTATTTATCAAACATAGAGGAAACTAACTTCCACAAATATCGTCCAATTCTAAAATCCAAAATCGAAATTACAAAATTTATTTTAGAAGTTGTGGGACTTATAATTGCTCACAACCCTAGGACCTAGACCCAAACCAAGGGCACGGCCCAAGGGCTGTTCAAAAAATTTGAATCTTTATTTTAGTTTGTTTTCTTTTTTATCAAATAATTAGGTCAAATCAACCAAATTTATACCCAAAACCATAGTTACAAATTTAAAATTCCCAAATCAATCCCTAAAACCCTGAAATTTCAATTTAAATGACCAAATGGCCTAAAGCCGTGGAAATCAGTCCTATGACCGTGGAACGTACCCTAAGACCGTGGTTGATCATCGGGCAACATATCTAAGCACTGGGCTCGATGGCAACAGGTCTGTTCGTGGTCGTGACTCATCGAGAGTTCAAATCCCTAATTTTGTTGCACCTCGCACTACAGGTCCTTTCCGAACTAGCACGTCCACGCTCTGCTCGATCCCTCGCAACCGCGCTCCAGATCGTCAACGGATGATTCTCCCCTTCAATCAACCTTCCACCATGCCTCGGTCACTCTCGCACAGCAGGAATTCGTTCTTCCCATATCGATCAGCAATTTTGAACTTGATCCCACATCACCATCTCCGACCAGAGCTACGCCGCATTAACGCCTAATGATTAAAGCTAAAATTTCTCGATCAGTCTGAGAACACACTCTGAACCAGTTGTCGTCGAGCCCTCATACAAAAGTCAATTCTTCCTGATTGCTCTGATCTCTAGATCAACCACCTTCACCAATCACATTGATTGCTGCAATCCTTTCCTTCAATTTGCCACGCCTCCTGCACCATTCAGTCACTGCATTGTCAACCACTTAGTTTGCTTCCAATTGCTGCTTCAACTCCTAATCAGGAAGAATTTCAAGCCTCAAATACTCCGATCACCGAACCAGTTTGCTACTTGCCACGCTTTTGACGTAATTTTTAATTTTTTGAGATTTACAATTTTACAGATTCAAACACTCCAGAAATCACTCGCATAATCTCATAATAATCGCAGCAAGAAGACTATTTCTCAATCACACAATTAATAACACAAATTTGTACTGCAAATTTTTTAAATTAAAAATCACGAAAGATTACATATGACAAGTATTTCACTCTGAATACACTGTGTAAAACGATTTTTAATTCTTGTGCCTTTAAAAGCCAGGAAGAAGGCTTACGTCCCTTCCAATTGTTTCATCCATGTCTGCAGCCCATTCGACCTTTTGGCACCTTTTGGAATCCTCCATCCATCTACAAGTTTTCATCCATCCAAACTGCCCCATTTACACTACAAAAAGTTTGAAAACTGCTTTTTGGATTACTTTTAGCTATTTTCTGCTTTTTAGTATTTTTAGCCTACTTTTAAGCTATTCATTCTACTTTTTAGACTACTTTCTACATACTTTTCCAATAAAAACTAAAAAGTAACCTAAAAACCAAAATCTTTATTCTATAGCATGCTAGCACAGATTGTCCTGATTCTATTTTCAACACATTTGATTTACAATTCACCACACCTGTCCCCTTTTGTCCGTATCCAGATTCATTCTAAATCTCTAGCTATCAATGAAAAAGTGTCAATATCAACCCAAAAGTGGTCGAGCGGTCCTTAATGGTTTAAGACCCACGCCTTGTCTAATTTGTCATGTTAAGACAAGTTAAATGAAGCATAGGTCTTAAAGCTTGTTCCAATCAAGCATGTTTTATAATAGTGCAAAGAGTTTTTGTAGTGGCATTTAGTTTTATTATTTTTGGCAGTTGAAATAAAGTTTTCATGTGTTCCAAATAATAATAACATAATATTATAAAAAATAAGTTTCTTTCAAAAATCCATTGCAATGGAATTTTCCAGTAATTTGGATTTTGATCTTTGATATGAATGGGGCCATTTATATTTTATAGAAACAAAAGGGGCAAGTGCAATGCTTCAAAGAAATTAATACCACCACAAATACAAAAAGAGTATAAAACTAAAAGCTAATCAACGTCTTGAGGCAAGTAGGACCATTTCATTCTACCAAAAATCAATACAAAAGAACAATTGTTGAAATTTGATCTTAGACATGACAGTCATGAACCTCTAAATGCCCAAGGCATCAAAATGTGGTGTTGACAAACTTTGAAGTTGAAGAAACCTAACTAAAATATAGACATCTATCAAAAATACATAGTCAAGGAAGCTTAGGGGTTAACCCCTAAAGGGTTTTATTTCGTGAAATAACACTCAAAACTTCCATTTCTATAGCAATGAGTAAAACAAATTGGGAGTTTTATTTTTTGCACACCTAACCATAGGATCTTACACCTATCTAGTATGAGGATGTGTGGAAAAAATTTCAGAATTTTTTAACCTAGAGATTGCAAGATATCTGTGTTTAAATTGAAAAAAACAAGTTGTGCAAAGCATCGCTAGACTAGATTATTTGACTTTGAACCTTCTTAATTTTAATTGTTTGCACTACAGAGTTTTGAGCTTTAAATCTTTATAGTGGAGAATTGTGTTAGAACCTAGGTGAAAAAAAACTTAATTTGTATTCTTAAAAAAATTGTTAAGTAGAAGTAGGTACAAGATCAAAGGAAAATTTAATTTATTAATATCTCCAAGGTGGAATTAAAATGCACTAATACCAATGGTGGGATTGTTCTAGCACTCAAACTAAACCATGCGGAATTTTATTTTTATTAAAATTGTAAAAATTGCATTAAAAAATAAATGCTATGAGTTATTTTTTCAAAAAGATTCTCCAATTGCCAATAAAACAAGATTTTCCAGAACTTATTCATAACAAATCCAAATGGAATGAATCAAGGCTTCCCATGTAGACAAAAATATAAATTATGAGGGAAAAAAAAATTTAATTCAAATTTTTGAACCTTTTTTTGCTGCCCCTTCTCCCTTGTGTTGAGTTGTTTGGGGCATAACTTTTGTTACCAAGTGCCGATTGAAAAACAAATATTGCCATGAAGCTAATTAGTTTTTTTTTATCTTTTCCAATGTAATCTCTAACATGTCTAGTTTAAATTTTTGTGGTTACAAGTCAAAAAATGGATACAATTTATGGAAATGTTTTTTTTTGTTCAACTGAGAGCAAATTTCTAGAAGCTGAAAACAGGCCTTGGGCATTTAGGGGTTAATTGACTTCTAAATGAAACGGGCAATGGGTGTTGTGAAGGGGTGTAGTTCAACAACTCTATCCAATGAAGAGAGGTTTGTGATATAACAACTACACCTAGCATGCACGTAGGGATTAACACTTACGCAAGATAGAAACACAAAATTATGCCAACAATAGGTTGTAGAGATAATACTTGACATATTTTTATCATGTAGAAATGTCTTGGAATTATTTTGAAAAAATAGTATTACTTTTTGCAATTCATGTTCACATTGCTAATTTCAACCAAAATTTTTGTGATTCAAATTCATCTAGATTCACCATCAAAATCTAATGCATTTGGCCCACTACTCATCTAATACTTAAAAAGAGTCACAACATGTGGCTTATAAAATTGAATGCATTTAAATTGGGATTATCCACTCCTCTAAAGCTTCACCCACCTCTCTTTAGCATTAAAACTTGTACATCATTTCTATATTTGTCTATGAAAACATAGTACTCCAATGCAATTCCTTGCGATGGATAATTATAGAGAAGAGCACATGCAAATGAGTAGGAAGAGAKTAACTACATGGRTATTTGATATTTCAAAAGAAGCTAYMAAGTTGAGGTGTTGGGRTTTGGACATTGAACCTTYTACATTSCAAATTCAAACTCTCATAGTAAACTTGCAACTTTGTGCTCTTCGCACACTTCCGGTAAGACATGGTTCCCATGAACTCACACCCAAATGAGCGGAGACACCAAATTTATAGACAACTCACCTCTTCATTGGAGCAGAAAGAGAGAAGAGACATCAATTATAGAGTTTGTGCTGCTATAAAAAAACTTTGGTGGGATCTAATGCAATCTACAAAAAGAATTGTAGATAAGATGCCACCAAGAAGCAATCTTGTCCTATTATGATGGAGGCCAGGGTTACTATTTTGTGAGCATGTGAGCCTACAAGTTTAGGGGTAAACATTTGACTCGGCACCTATGACCATGAACTGCAAAGGCATGTTAGATTTGGTGGAATTTGATGAGGGACCTATGCCCGTGGATGTTAGAAAATGGAACATAGAATTTAAAGTATTCAAGTTATATTCACGTTTTTGGAAAATTATCATACAATGAATAGAATTGCATTACCAATCAACACATCTGAAATAAAGGAGATGTGTGAATTATAACAATTTAGATATGAAGCGGTAATTTTGCCAGTACACTAGCCCACATGCCAGAGCTAGAGATTATAATCCAACAAGCGCTATGTAAGCAAAAATAGAATCAAGTAGATGACGTTGACATAGACTGAGAATGCCCACTACTATCAGTGATGATGTCTCTCTTTCGGACTCTATTGCTTCAACATCAAAACTCGCATCAAAAAATTGCATTACTCAAGGATCTAAATAAATAAATTTTTGCCTTATAGGCATATTTTGCTCAGATACAAATGCTAAAGTTTATGCTGCTGCATACGAAGGCAATACACAAGACTTCTCTAGGTTTGGAAAAAATCCGGATAAAGTGAAGAATGGCTTGTGGACTACCAGTCTAGGAATCATGCATGCTGCCAAAACAAAATAGAATATAAGAAATGGTACAATATCATATGCAAGTGTAAATAAACATGAAACATGGAGATTAATGAGATGGATCAGGTATATTCATACATGTCCAAATGAATATGTAATATGGGGATGGACTCACTTACTGGGGCGAGATTTCTTCACTATGTGCGGAATTTGAACCTCTTCTACATTTGGATCATTTGAAAGCTCTATGACTGTTGCAATAGGTCCAGGACCATCTAATAAAGAACAAATTAGTGGGGCCAAAACTGAGTTGAAGATGGCCTTATCTGCCTCAAGGGCAATAATATGCCTGTTGAAAATCCTACAGGCATGGATAGAAGTCCTTGACAATAAACAAAGGACCAAATAAAACTTCAGAATTTCTGGGGACAAAGATGGCCAAAACTATGGAAATGAGCTTCATAAAAATTAATTGGAGAAGGTTCTAAAATTTACTTGCTGCAGTGGTACAATCCAGGACAATGTCGCGTGGAAAAGATGAGGCTTGAATTACCATTTGCAAAAATCGCGCATCTTTCTCCCGTGCACCACTCTAAGGCTTAGAGTTGCTATCCATGGACAGAGTCCCCTTCTTAATATAGTTCTGAAGGATGTCATTAACGCTGACATCCATCCCTAAGTTCTTCAATTCTTGACACTCTTGAAATTGGAACTTAGATGGTCTAATATCAGTGAAGCTCTTGACGAACAATACAATTCCAAATTTCTAGGTCTGCAAAAAGAAATATGGCTAAAGAGATCAAATCCAAAGACAAGTGCACTTGTACAATTTCAACTAGAATTGAAAGATGAAAAGAATATAGATGAGAGGATCATAAAGTTTAATAAACATTGATAGCAAAAATAGAGTTCTTCGTGACTATTATGCATTGGAAATAGAAAATCAACTCTCTAACCTCATAGCATTCAATTCATCAAAGTCAACAATGATAAAAATTAGAAAAAATTGACATGAGATTATCGTGGAAGAAGGTGCAACAGGTGAGGCCAAATGTAATTGATTCATTCCCCACCAGTCCTTCTTCTTCAAGAATGAGTACGACAACGCATATCCTAGAATCTCACCTCTTTTCTTGCCCTTCCAAGGATGAATGATGATAAGAACCCCGTCATCATGAATGTGGCCATCTGCAAACTCAAACACTTCTTCAAGCCAAGTAGGAGAGTGCACATTCTACTTGGGAATTGCAAAAGGCACTAACAAGTTAGGTATTAGTAGCCCTTCGGGCATGTCCGCTATCATTAGGTCCAAGCGAGGTTTGTTACTCCTAATTCCTTTGAAGAAGCATTCTTTTGACCCCTTGTGCTGTAAAATCACTCACTCACYTAGTTGAAGATCAAATTGGATATGAATATTTAAATTGAAATAGAACTTCACCAGAAAAAATGGAATCGCAAACCTTGTTTACAAATTGCAGAATATCTTGATACACCTTGGGTAAAGGATCGGCTAGCACATCTACAAGAGAGAAGTTGAAAATAAACTCAGAGATGGTAATCTTCAAATCACTGAGAAACTCATGGCCATTGACCATGCCACCCTCGCTAAGTAAATATAGTTAGCGTCTCGTTTGGTGCTGCAAGATGTAGATTGTTGGTGTTGTGACTCCTCATCCTTAGTAGATAATGGTGAAACTTCCTTCTTGGAGTTTTTACCCTTGGATGTATCAATTCCAGGCGCCTTCTTTGATTCATCAATTTTCTTGGCCTTCTTGGTGGCTCTTTCTTTTGCTTCCTCCACTACCTCAAAATTCTTTAAAACAACCTTTTTGTCCAATTCATCCCTCTTCTTTAAAGTCTTGGCTTTGGCATCTTCATCTAAACCAAAAAATTTATCAAAGTTAGATTCAACGACATGAGATTGAATGGGGCGTTTTGAACTACTCCTCAGGCATCGGAGTGAACTCTGGTGGATAGTACAAGTACCAAGCTCTAGTTTTCAAGTGTGCACTGGTCCACAACTTCGTTTGAGGCGCTATAAAGTATAAACATGCTCTTCTTTGATTAGATATCCAACCAAGTCCCTAGAGAATTAGGAAGATCACGCTTTGCTATAGCACCTTTGGGCAACAACACGTACTTGAAGTACTTGGAGAGAAAGAAAAATCTCTAAGAACACATACATAGAGTATAATAGGTAGTGTTTGAATTGCAAAATAGTTATACAAAATCATTAGCATCCTCACCGATAGACAACACACTTGACCACTTGATCAAAGCCCTTGTGCTTTCTGAAGTTATCTGACTTCATGAAAACATCATGTCTACGAAAATACCCTAAGAAGGCATGATCCCAAAACTTAGATTCTCCAGGCCTCTATGTAATCAACAAGGCTCTCCAGCTCTAGCGGAGAGTCCATATTCAAGGCCAACTTCTTCACAATGTTGTCAAACATTGAAGTTCCCACTTCCTCAATCTGGAAAATCACAAAAGGTATATTTGAGCAAATAAATTCAAGAAACTCCAAAAATTACAAAGAAGACACTACATGGTGTAACAAATATTGCAAATGTAAACTGGTAAATCAACTAAATGTCATGTTTTCAAAGCACATACCCCACCATACCAATAAGCCTTCACCAAAAATGCCTTGAGTTCATTCTCTCCAACTGATTTCAGTGGAAACCTTCAAGCCTCTCTAATCTGAATGGATGAGTTCCACCAATGAAGCCACTTCACTTTTTGCTTTGGCTTGGCGCTAGCAGTTATAATTAACTTCAACTTTTCCAACGTCGTTTTAGAAGTGATGTTAGAACTCCAATGGCATTCAATCTACACAAAAAGGATAAATAATTAGTATGACAAAAGGACGGTCTGAAAATTTATTAAAAACTCAATTACTATGTAAATAAACATACATGTTCAAGCCACTCAATCCCAAGAATGGGATTCGTAACAGCTAAGAGCTTCTCCATTTTCTATACCAACTTTGATGCCGTATCTTTACTGCCATTCTTCATCACATCAATAATCCCCCCTGTTGTCTGCTCATCTGCAGGTGTTTCTTCGTTGTAGACACGTCCCGCAATATCTGAGGCCGCAACAATCTCATACTGCACACAATTTGGAATAAGCAATAGTCAATGAAGTCATTATTCTTCCATAATAAAAAAAACGCTAATAAGACTAAGAAGATGAAATAACATTAGATGTTTTTTAGCCCCCCAGGAGACTGTTTCGGGGCTATTTCCTGAAATTGTTCTCTGCACAGGGAACCAATGACTACTGGTCTGAAAATTTGGAATTTCAAAAATAAAACAACAATTTTTTTTTCCCAGAAATCTTAGAAAGTATAAAGAAATTAAAAATTTATTTAAAAATTTATTTTTTAAATAATTAATAATTAATTAAAATAATTAATTAATTCGTAATATCTGAAGTGGCAGTCTCTATGCCACGTTAGGCTGCCTATGTGGTAGAGTTTCCAAAGTTTCCAATGTGTTCCCACAACCCGGGAACTCGCAGTCTTTTAATTGGTCCAAAAAACATCTAATGCATTTTACCTGAAAAATGAAAGAGGTGAAAACTTTGATAGACATCAAGTACCAACTTTTCCTCGTTACAAGTTTTGTTTACATTGTGACATCTCAGAGGCACTGAGCTGTTCCACAAAGTTATCTAATGGCAGGACGCCATACTTGCGCACATGACATGACGTGTGCACTAAGCTAGTCTTGATAAAGGAATTATTGGTTTGCCTGAAATAAAGTACAAAATGGCATTAGAGACTACATCATCAAAAACCAGAAATTATACTTTGAAATCCAAATATGATAGAAGAAGCACATACTTGTTAGAGCATCCCCACCGGACTGGCATTTCGGATGAAATCCGCTAGATGGCTGGCAAATCTGCCCCACCCGTCTTGCAAATTGGATGGTTGGTTAAGAGAGAGGGGCAAATTCGCGACTGCGCCTGGCAAAATGAGGCGTTTTGCCAACCACCCCATGGTTGGCAATCGGCTGGCAAACAAGAAGAGACAAATTGGTTTTCCCTTCCCGCTCCTTTGACTGCATTTGCAGTTCATCTAGGTTCACCCACAGAGCTCCGATTTTTATCTTGGTACGTGGCTTTTCACCTTCAGAATCTTCACAGGACTTACCGCAGCTTCAACAATGCCCTTTGCAAGAACTTTGTGGTTTCAAATGTATCCAATACGACTGAACGAGGTCAGAATCATTTCTGAGATAGAGTCATAGTTCCCCAAGAGTAGTAGCAATTCCATTCACTTAAATTTTGAATCTCTGAATTCATTGGCAGTTTAGGTATTGTTTTGCTTCTTGATTTATGAACTCAGCGTCTCAAGGTTTCAGGTCAAAATTGTGAAACCAGATGCTCTGTTTAGAAATTGCAAGGGTTGGCCTGATGTGCGTAATTGCACCGGAAGAAGATTAAAGTTATCAGAATTTCAAGAATGAATCGCTACTAAGTATGCTCTTGAAGAAGATTTAAGTTACAAAAATTTCAAGAATGAATTGCTACTTTGCTCCTGAAGACGATTTAAGTTACAAGAATTTCAAGTACAAAAGAATCTTCGTGATTCTTTTTAATTTCGCCTATGTGGATCCTCTGACTTTGACGCAATTAGTATTTTCCTTGATTTGTTTACAATTACCTTACCTTCATTTGTTAAGTTGAGCACTCACAGAAACATTGAAGTAGTAGAAGTGCTCAAGTTCTTGATTTCCACAATTTTTAGGGTTTAGGATACGAAGGAGGAGGTGAACTTATTTAAAGTGGTTCTTTGGGTTTAGATTGATGCAACAATTGCTACATGTACGAAGGATTCATAAGCATTCACAGTTTTTTTCTAATTTGTTCTATCCTGAGTAGTTGCATTTATAAGCATTCATAGTTTTTTCTAATTTGTTCTACCCTGAGTTGTTGCAATGAGAAAACAAAGGAAATAATTAGAAAACATTCATAAAATAGACAATTCTAAATTTTAATGGGTAAGTCATGTGTTAAAAGCCCAAGGCCTTATGGAGTTTACAGACGGTATTGTTTTTGAAGTGTTATGGAGTTGAACATCACTAAGTTATAGAAGTCTCATATGTACAATCTTTTAGTGTACATGTTGTAAGGTGAAAGCACCCAAAACCGTTCATTTAAGCAATTCAGCATGACTGGAGGCAATTTTTTCTAAAAATAATACTTTTGTAGTATTAGCAAGTGAAAATCATGAATATTCAAATATTTTTTTCTAAAAATAGTATTTTTGTAGTATTAGCGAGTGAAAATCATGAATATTCAAATAAAAAAAATTATATTTTATGTAATTTCTATGATTTTTTGAAGTGCCGGCTCACTAGACCACCGGAAATGTCCTATAGGTGTACCTAAATCTGAACATTGCCAAAATCAACAATGAGCAAATTTGGTGAAATGTAAGTGACATTCATGTGTGTTAACAAATCACAATCAAGTATTTGGAAGACACATTAATTATAGCCAATGGATGCAATTAGGTTTAGTCTATGCTAAGTGCATGGGAACATGAACGCTAATGGGTCTTTCTACCTTAGATGACATGAATCAAATTTGGAGTCACTTGGCTACAATTTGGAGTCACTTGGATTCTCAACTCGAAATGAATCCCAAACATTCAAATCAACTTTAAATAACATGGAGATTCTATTAGTATAGTAACTACACTTCAAAAAATTATAACCCTACACATTTGACTAAAAATGAACATTGGATGCAGGAGATACAAGCCCCCAGCAATGCCAGCCTTGAAATGACATTTTTGAAGTCAAATTCAACCGGTAGTCAAGAAATCAATAAAAAATTCTTCAAAAATTAAATTGATAATGAAATACATCTTCAAATGAACATTCCTTCTATACTTCACAGCTAATTCTTTTAGTGTTCATAGGGTGATTGCATGAAACACAGTGCGATTTTGGTAGCGTTTGGCATAGTACTCATGTTTTTTTCGGGAGTACTGTAAAATTAGAAAAACAATTTTTAAAAAATGTGAAAAATATATTAAATGTATATACCCATAAGAAGAAGGTACCCTATGAAGGAAAAGTGTAGGAAAATTCTCTAAGTAGGAGAACTACAAAAGTGCAAAATTTCATGAAAATAGGTGATTTGATTTTTTAATTTGTAATAAACAGGATAAATAATTTTTGAAGAAACTAAAAATTGGAAATTTGGGAGAACTATATGATGAAGAGATTTCACCAAAAGAATGATCTTAAAACCATCTTGAATGTTCAGAAGTACGCGCACAAGGAAGCCATGTTTGCACGCATGTAGAGGAAATAAAACAATGTTTTTTTAAATTCCCTCTGGTAGATGCATGCATTCTTAGTGTGGGAATAGACCACAGAAATTTCAGCTCTAGATCATTAATTTTGGGTACTCCCCAGTACTAAAAACCCCTAAACTGCAAAGTGTGACAAATTAGCTAAATTTAAATTTAAATATAAAATGATTTTTGAAAATTTCTTGAAAAATAAGGAATTTGATTGCTATCAAGAAAGACATCTCCAATAAAAATTTCAAGTTAATTGGATTCATACTTCAAAAGTTATAGTAGATAATAACTCCGTCAATCAAAGTGTGACGCAAAATAGTACTAGTCTTTCATGCATTCACCCCATAGTACTTTATATTTTTGGCATGATAATATGCGAGCATTAAATCGTTTGACATACATGTCATAATAATTCTTAGGCATAGTTGCATTGCAATCATGTTATTAGTTTGTTGAATAGAAGTATATGGTTCCAGATTTGGAAAGTATGATCACATTATAATTTTTAAAAATCTTATATTAAGAGTATCATTTTCTTTGGTATTTGTAAACAATAGTAAGTACCATAATTACTAGATGGAATCTTTATTGTGAGATGACATGATTTATTGACGTTGCTGTGAAATTTCACTTTGACCCTGAACCTCTAAAGGCTTAGCGACTTTTTGGGTTTTAAAACATCATTGCTTTTTTTTGTTATTAGCGTAGATGTGACAAGGACTTCTAAAATCTTTGCTATACGACCTTGTATTATGTGTGCTATGGATGACTTGAATTAAATTTGGTACTAATTGCCGGCATAGATTGTAAGATTATAATGTATAAGTGTTAAAAAAAGATGTTGAAATTTTCATAGATTCAAAACAGGAGGAGCATTTGATTTATACACCTATTCAAATGACAAAAATCACTTGAAGAAACCGACCTTTTTTAAAACATTAGAAAGTATGTGCTCGAACGTCTTCTTTGACGCGATTGACATCAACGCTGATGTTGTCTAAAATCCGTTATAACTGACAGGCAAAAAACATGCTAAAATTTGAAAAAACACCCCAAAAAACGTCATGTTTTTTTGTGACGTCCAAAAAAATGGAGTCTTTCAAGCTTCGCTAAGTGAAGCACGTGGAGGGGTCCTCAGCTCCATATCAACTTTTTTTTGGCGGGCATTGCCATGCATGACAATTTTTCATCCATCCCCATCCGATCCGGGTCAGTGACGTGGACTAAGTCAAAAATGACGTGGACCCCTATATTTTCTGACGTGGATCGTCCACGTCAGATGCCACGTGTACAATCTTATGAGGGTTCAAGCTTCGGAGGCTTGTTTTCCGTAACGTCGTATACAACGTCACAGTGTTACTTGGGACATCAATACAAACATCATCATGTCATGCAAGATGCGATAGTTCATTTGTAAAAAGATTGACCATTTAAAATACATCATACACTGTACAACATACATTATATACAACATACCATTCAAAATACATCATACACTGTACACCATACATTATATACAATACACCATTCAAAATACATCATACATTGTACACCATACATTATATACAATACACCGTATAAAATACATTATATACAATACATCATACATTATATATGATATTTGGCATATAAGCTCATTTAATTGTAAGTATATTTACATGAGAAACCATCTGATATTTATACAAGTAGGATGGTAGGAGGAAAGACAAACTATATGGGATATGCTTGATGCATTAGGATTAAGATCATGTCTATTTGAATGTCGTGGTAGACGTTGCAAAAAACATATGCATGTTTTAGTTGACATTTCAATTAGTGTCTTGTTTGATGTCTTAATTAACATCTATGAAACAATGCTAAAATTCATAAACAATGTCTGCATGCACTAGCATGGCATGCCATCACTTTAAATTGTTACTTCAACTACAACTTATTATTATTATTATTATTATTATTATTATTATTATTATTATTATTATTATTATTATTATTATTATTATTATTATTATTATTATTATTATTANATTATTATTATTATCATTATTATTATTATTATTATTATTATTATTATTATTATTATATATAATTTTTTTTTTCCAACGCCAGAATTTCTTACTTGCACCACACCTTTTTATAGTAGCCCAATTCATTTAGTATAATCCATTTTCTTTTGATATCTATAGTTCTATATTAACATCCCATTTTTTTTGGAGCCCTAGCCCAATTATTTTGTTGTACCTCATATTAATTTACTTAGCCACAATTTTCCAATTACATCCCCCTTCTTTTTTTTATCCCCAAATGTATTCCTTACTTCCATTTTTTTTCGTAGACACTATTTTCAATTGACATGCCAATTCCTTCTATTAGCCCAAATGCTTTTCTTATACTCCCACATTCTGTTTCGTGCGCCACAATTTTGTAATTACAACTGAAATTTGTTTCATAGCCTCAATTCGTTTGTTGTACTCCAATTTTTTTCTAAGCCACTATTTTTCACTTGCACCGCACTTTTTTTTGGTAGTCCCAATTCATTTTCTGTACCCCATTTTTTTTTCCTACCCACAATTTTTTTTTTTTTTTGTATTTACACCCCACTTTTTTTTGGTAGCCCCAATTCTTTTGTTGTACTACATTTTTTCTTTTTAGCCACATTTTTTCAATTACAGCCCACTTTCTTTCCTTATCTCCAAATGTATTCTTGAACCCCATGGTTTTCACTTACCCACAATTTTGTACTGAATTACAGCCTCTTCATTTTTGATAGCCCCAATTCTTTTGTTGTACTCCATTTTCTTATCCTTCATTCTGTATTGACACCCAATTTCTTTCCCATATCTCCAATTTGTTCTTTACATATTCTCGATTCTTTTCTTGCATTGCATTGTTTACCTTATCTCCAAGAATTTCTATACACTCCATGTTTTCCATATCATCCATTCATTTTTTTATACCCCTACTATTCTTCTCTTAGCCCCAATTTTGTGGGTAACATCCCTATTTTTAATTTCCTGTCTATTCTCTCGGCAGTTTTTTAAATGGTTTTTGTCTATAAATATTGTAATTTCCTTCTTAACCCTAATTGTATTTCAACAACCCATTTTTTTCTTCTTCTCCTCTTCTTTCTGAACAATCCAAATTCTCCCCTTATCCCCAAGCATTTTTCCAAACAATATTTGCATATTGAATGTTTTCCCTTACTTCAACATTTATCCCAACTATTTTTAGGGCTTTTTTTGGTAGACCTGCCCGTCCTCTGTATTTCTAGCTCGTGGGCAGTGTTCTGCACCACGTCACTACCAGTTTAAGACAATTCCCCACGGCGGCAGAAAACCATGCAGCTGACGTAGCAACGTCCTGTTTTTTGTGATGTCAATAAAAACATGACTGTGTTTTCTTCAACATGATGCCAAACATGTACGTTAACTGTGACGAGTACCTGTTCTGTGGCTTCTGCGACTCCATTTTTTTTAACGTCAACCAAAACCTCAAATCCAGAATGCGTTTTAATCAAACATCCTGCGTTTTGAAAAACGCAACACGTTTGACCAAAACACAAGCAAAAGCGTTGGTTTCTTATAGTGACTTTAAAGAAAACAATGCTTTAAAAGCAACATACAATCACATTGGTGAAAGAATATATCATTCAGTACAAACACATTGGTGAAAGGAGATATGATCTGAAATGAATTAGTTGAACCTAAAATGGGTTGGGGTGAAGTGGCCCCCAGCTCAACTATTCCATGTCTTTCCAATGGTGCAAATAAAGAGAAAGGCTTCCTATTTGGGGCTTGATTAATTTCCCCTATATACTCCTCCTAGCTAATTTGGGCTCTCTCGTTCCAAATATGAATTCCGAATTTGAAAATTAAATCATGCATGGATTTTTTTTTTTAAATTCAGCATTTCCGAAGGGCCAAGTGAGGGGTCAATTCACCTGGGCCCTCAAATGGCTTCCAGATAATAAGTTAACACAACATGCTTGGGGGTGAATTGGGGGGCTTGCTGTAATTCTTCCATTTACTATGAGTACGTCAGTTTTGACTAGCTTTTGCAAGCCAGCCATCCTAGGCGGGTGGGGCGACTCCCTTGGCTCTGGATGGCAAAATGGATGGGTCCCAATTTTGCCAGCCAAATCCCCCTCCCAACATCCTAGTCGGGTGGGGATGCTCTTAATATCATGCATAGCAGGCATGGCATTACCAATTCTGCCTTTCATTTCCAAAATGGTGGAGTCCATAGCGATGTGCCAACCTTTCTTGTTGTTGTAGTTTTTTGAAATATAGGATCTCCAAGCAACTAGGCAATGGTTTCCATCACAAATAGAAAACTTAGAGCCTTGAAGGTGCTCCAAGAAGGGTGTTGCATTCAGGTAGGCATTGAACTCATCATTCTTTTCATGTCATAGTAGATCCCACAACTTTTTGTCTGCATTTGAGAAGATCTCTTCTTTGCCTTGTTCATTAGTAACAGACACATATAATACAGCAAAGACATCCCTATATCCATTTATGAACTCGTTTTCTAGTGTTGTAAGATTGCAATGCAATGCCATTTGACCATAGGCATGGCAACCATCCGACACAAGGGTATTATGAGTCGAGAAATGGAGTGAGGTTTCATTCGCAACTCAGCAATGGATTTAACAGAGTGTACTCTTTGATCTCTCCTTAGAGCATCTTCACTAACAACTTCATCTGTTGCTTCTTTTTCATCATCACTCTTGCTCCTTGCGGCATCTTCATCGCCATGAACATTGGATTCTTTTGAAGCATGCAAGACATGGGGATTACAATTTAAGAACGCTTATATAGAAATTTTGCATTGAAGGAACCATGCAATTGAAATATTCATGCCATAGATAAGCTAGGGCTCCCACATATGGATTGCTTAAGCTTAATGGATTGGTAAATTTTATATAGCTCATATTGGAAGACTACATCCAAAGCATCTCTCAGCATAGAGGGGAGGAATGGGTTTAAGGGTTTAAGTAGCCTTTGGCGCCGAAGGCATCCATTGGGTGCTGACAAGCTGAAAAAAAACCCAACAATTTGGCACATGTGCCGCAATACTCTGATTTCTTGGCTGATAAGTGCAAAGCTGAAAAACTCCAAGGATTCAAAATCCAAATCAAAATGGATAGGGACTAGGCCCACCCTCGGCGTTGAGGGCATCCACAGGGTGCCAGCAAGCTAAAAATACACGGAGATCAGCACATGTGCCGCAACACTCTAATTCCTTGGCTAACAAGTGCAGTGCTGAAAAACTCCAAGAATTCATAATCCAAATCAAAATAGATAAGGACCAGGCCCACCCTTGGCGTCGAGGGCATGCATGAAGTGTTGGCAAGCTGGATAAAAAACATAGTTTGGCACATGTGCTACAACACTGTGATTCCTTGGCTAGAAACACTAAGCTGAAAAACTCCGAGGATTCAGAATTCCAATTAGAATGGACTTGGACCAAGCCCACCCTCAACGCCGAGGGCATCCACGGGGTTCCGACATGCTAAAAAACCCCCGCAGTTCAACACATGTGCCGCAACACTCTGATTCCTTGGCTGACAAGTGCAACGTTGAAAAACTTTGAGGATTCAAGATCCAAATTAGAATGGACAAGGACCAAAATCACCCTTGGCACCGAAGGCATCTATGGGGTGTCGACAAGCTAATTTGTGAACCCAAGTACATCTTAGTGACTTACAAACCCTAACGCCTAACARAACCGGACWCTTGTTCCAATATCTGACCTCGGYTGTGWCGTTTGTCTCAACCTTTGGGAGGCTTGCCAGCAACTCCACATCTTGGCCTCGTTCCTCGCTATCACTTGCATCTCCTTCACTATCATGTCATACAAGTGCAGAGCTTCTCGTTTTTCTTCTTCTCACCATCTTAGTTGATACATATACTAAGGAAACAGACATACAGAACCTCAGCAATTTAGGTTTAAAGAAGAGTATGGACAAGGTGAAGACGCTTTGGATCTAGGCTTTAAAGGGTTGAATGTTAGTTACACGCACCGGTGCTCCTTTTCGGCGAGTCAATAGCTGCCGCGAGTGATGAGGAAGTCACACTATTTCTACTTCTCCGACATTGTGAATGGAAGAGAATTGAAAGGAAAACCRAYSGTCCGGCYTGGTTTATATRATGAACTGCAAGCCAGGTTGACAAGCTTCGAGAGCTCAATGACTGGCTGACCAAGAGGCCTTCATTGAGGTTCACAGTTATTTTGTATAACTTCTGCGATCAAACATCCTTGCAGCAATTCTCTTTCTACTTTTTGTTGAAAAACCATTACAGTGGAATGACGCGCCATTGATCTCTTAAACCATATTTAAAYTGATAAAGAGAAAAATGATRAAAAGAATATTATCCATATATGGAACAAAAYAKGAACAATTGAAACTGCTAATTGTTTAGAATTTTATTTCCAAAATTWAAATTTCTGTGAATATGRAGATAAATAGTTGTTTGCATTTGCTACCAATGACTAGATTCTTCCAAATGGGATTYTAGACTAGGTAATTYACCGCTMRATACTTCCTACTTTCCTTATCACTTTTTAAGACGTTTGCCATACTTATATTCGTCCCARCGTYGGTCRAGAAGGCAACAAAATYGTGAACAAAATYTAGTGGATGCTTTAATCTAAAACAAGATCTACCTATGCTAGGAAAAATGGTGATTGCTCAAGGGTTTGCATGGATCTATGTTAGGGAATAGGTGGATCTTCTTCAATTGGACGAAGTACAATGCCTGAGACATCTAAGCCAATGAGTTTTAGAGTTTGAAAACCATTATATTGTTTGTTAACTATCTTACAAGCTCTAACACTATAGCCCTTAAAGGAATCCACTTCTTCCAATGCCCACCATTGTTAGATTATAGACAATTTACTGTAATTCTTAAAAGTAAGGCTATGTTCAAATTCATTATAACAACGTCTTAGTCTTCACAGATACACTAGCAGTACATTGATGTTGAAGGTCGCGTTCAATCCTAGAACACTTTTATTGAGAGCCTATTTGTTATTTTCTAATGAAATAGATTTATTCATTCTTCTCTTTAGATGTGTAGCCAACTACAAGTCTCTATTGGAGCTCAAATAGATCTTGCGGAAATACTTTTCAACACTGAAATAGGTTCTTGGTCAACATATCATTGAACCACTGTCTAACATGAAATGCATTCGAAAGGCATTTCTCTGAATGTCATGCAGCAATAATAAATAATGAATTGATGAATCAAATGGTCAATCATTTTACGAGGAAATTATGGAAGAACACAATGTTGCTTTCAAGTTGCATAGGCGTAGTATCTCCTCTGTCAATTGCAACTTCTCAAGAGTCCCTATGTTAACGTTATCCACTTGGATATCTTGAATTTCCTCTAGAGTGGAAGTACCTTCTAGTAAATTTGCACTCCTTTTTTATGCAACTGAGAAAGCTCTCTTCTGGGACCTTAACAATTCMTTTTGTGAAGAAAACAAGACTTTTCTCCTCTTCTTCTTCTGCCTATCTTTTTTCCTCAATCCCAAACTTCCCTGGAGTATCTCTCCTATCACAGGCATGAGACTAATCTCACATATTGCAAGGTGCTTCTACTGGATTTTGATTTTATAATAACTAGGCTCATTACTTATACAATGCTAATGGTGTTAACGTTACATCAACATATCAACAGAATCCAATCTCCATACAATTTATAATCGATTCTATGTACAACATGACCAAACAACTATTGCATTACTATTTGGCACCCTATCAACAATGAACAGGGTACCCTTTATGGCTTTATCCAACCCACGTTGCAATGGATTTTCATATACAAATTAGAACGATTCTTATTTTGTTTTGGGAAAGGTTTGGACCAATAAATTCATGACACATAATTTTTCTCGGAAGTAGGAAGCAATGACCGGTGAAGTTTTTCTTGAATGATTGACATTGGATGACTCTAGATATTAGTCATGGTTGAAGCCCAAGTAATGCCTTCCAACATTCATAGTGAGTTCAAATTCAAGTGACAAGATTACCAATTTCTTTGCAAGTCACATCATTTTTGTCACTGAACCTTTGAAGATATTTTTTTTTCCTTGCACTACCCCAGATAATGTCCAAATGGACTTACTTTTTTGGTTATCGGTTGGTTCCACTATAAAACAATTAATCATTGTACAAAATTTTGAATCCTTGTTTGAAATGATTTTTTGGTTTGTATTTCTTGAAACTAATGAATTCCATGACTTTTGGCTTTAAAATTTGGTTAGAAAAGACGTTTAAAATCTTTGAAAAGGGTGGGATTGGATATAGTCTATAAAGCATGATTGTTGTACATTACTCTGTATTATAGACATGTTCATTGGATTTTGAACTAGAATATTTTTGGRTGTAGGTGAGCTTTATCAATCAATGCAAAATCAATCTATCTTCATAAACAATAAGGCGGGCATTAATGATATCCAATTTTGGGTGGTACTTACACTACTTTATTTGAACATTTGATAATGTCCCTTTGCTTCCATCTCCTTCAATTGCATTTTGTAAGAAATGTCATGTTGTTTTTCATTCTCTTGTGAACTCCTTCAATTTTATATTTTATATTTTTTTTCCTTCTTCATTTCAGATTGAGTTGTTTTCAATTTTGTCTTAGGGTTGAGAGCCAATGGCTTCCATTCGAGCGGATGGCMACAAAATTCCACTAATCCTCCCTCTTGGAGAAGGCAGATTTGCTATAGTGTCTTCCCACCTCCTTCATGTTAGATTTGGCTTTAACCAATCAAGTATTTATGTCGAAGAAGAGGTCTTGTCCGGCTTAGGACTTTTGAAAGAGTTAATCCATATGGAAAAGCTGGAAGTTAAAGACAATCATGCTTGGCACCTTCGTCGAGGGCGATTTAGAGCTTATGGTTGTCTTCTCTCATAACGGATGCGTCCAATGATATGATTCAATCACACATCAGAAGGTGTAGTACCTTCCTTCTAACTTTGATGGAAGCATAGTATTTAAATTGCCCTCTCTTGTTGAGTCCTCTTTAGCATCTGCCCCTGGAAACCTCCAAGGCATGGCTAAACGTTATGACGGTCATACATGGTGTCGAACTATGACTTCTAACATCCACAATGAAGATGGGTTAAAGTTTAGAAAATCCTCTTGTGCAAGCTATTTGGTTTGTAACAATTTTGATTGTGACTACTTTAAACGGTCGTCAAAACGCATTGGAACAAAGTGGTGTGGTTATACTCCACTTCCATTTTGTGTTGGCTCAATTTCACCTAAGGATTCGACTCTTTCTTGCAAGATATGCAAGTGTCCTCCGCAGTGCACTAATTTTTGCGATGCTAGAGTGTACTATATTTTCAGCGATACTACCGTCATGTGTAAAACATGCATGCATTTGAAAAACCACATGCATCATGTGGTTTCTAGAACATGTGGAGAGTCCCTAGACACTACCCATGTGCTAATCGCTAGCGAGGTTTCTAAAACCCCTACTTCCACCAACTAGGCCATTGCCTTGGTAGCTAGTGAGCAATTCTAGACAAACTTCTCATTCACAACGGTGAAGGATCCAAGGAGATGTTGTGGGGGAAGTCGCTAGAGGATGTAATGGATAGATTCCAAATATTAAGCACACCCAATATTTGCAATATTATTTTTTCTTTTTGCAGTAGTGGCAAGGGTGGGGTTATAGATAGCATCATGAATATGAAATGGAATTTGAGGTTTGAATACATTTATGGTAGTGTGTTCTCGAGACAAGGACAGAAAAAGGGTCATTGCAAGAAAGACTCACCTCAAAATGTAGCGTTTTGCACAGTACTCCTTTTTTTCTTTGGGAGTACTATATAATTAGTAAAACAATTTTAAAAAAAAGAAAAAAAAATATGTTTGATGTATACACCTTTAAGAAGAAGGTTCCCTGGGAAGGAAAAGCATAGAAAAATTCTCTAAGTAGGAGAACTAGAAAAGTGCAAAATATCAAGAAAATAGTAACTTTCACTCTATTTTCACATTTTTATTTGTAAAAAATAGGAAAATAAATTTTATGAAAAAGTAAAAATTGGCCATTTGAGAAGACTTTATGGTAAAGAGATTCCACTAAAAGAAMAATCTTGAAACTATTTTCAATGCTCATAATTGCGCGCGCAAGAGAGCCCTATTTGCATGAACACAAAGGACATAAAATAATGTTTTTCAAAATTTCCTTCGATCGATTCATGCCTACTAAGTATGGAAATAGACCCTAGAAATCTCAGCTCTAGATCATTATTTTTGGATGTTCCCCAGTACTAAAAACCCCTAAATTGCAAAGTGTGACAAATTAGCCAAATTTGTATTTAAATATAAAATTATTTTTGAAAATTTCTGAAAAATAAGGGATCTAATTATTGTCAAGCTAGCCATCTCCAATAAAAATTTCAAGCTCAACAAGTCCATGYTTCAAAAGTTATAGCACATGACAACTTTGTCACTCCAAATGTGACGCCAAATAGTACTAGTCTTTCTTGCAATCACCCAAAAGTATACTTGTTCAAGATGTTGGTTGAARGACCTGGTAGTGGAGTGGACCTGGTCAAACGCATGCAAGAAGGAGGAGACTTAAAGAACGCGTGGATTATGTTCGAACATGTGAAATGCGTTAAAGAATGGACAACCATGGCCTGTCACGTGTATGATACCAGTTGCACAAGGGTCATGACAATAGCAATTTGTGACATGCTATCCGAGGATACAGAAGTGCAATGTATTATGTGGAGGTCCTTAAATGAAGTCATGATGCAAAATGGTGTAGTGAATACAAACTTCAAGGGCTTCATGGCAAACAATGCCCAAGCGAACTGGAATGCTGTTTGAATCATATATGGAACAGGAAATCCAAAAACGGAGATGCCAAATCGGGAGCGGACATGTTTCTTGCACTGGACTACTTCCATGCATAGGAACATATAAAATCTCATTAAACTGGATATGCAACAACAACATACCTGTCTATGCAAGCAATACAAGGACTCGAAGACTAGGGAAAAAGCCGAAACACGTTACTTGGCCATTTGATCTTGGTGGCTATCATCTGGGGCAACCTCTGAAGATGCTCTGCGTGAATTGGAGTTGTGGCTTGCCTTCTTGCACTTTCGATATCCGCAATGGAGAGGCGCTTCACAAATGGTAAGCCTTACTCGCTTTTCCTAATTAAAATGCTTTACCTTTCATTTCAATTTTTTGGAGGTCATTTTATTGATGTAATTAGGACATAGAGGTTTTTGAGATCAAACYGCGGTGGTCCTAATTCTCCCYTCGGCGTCGAGGGKYGACTTGAYYGCTTGATGTTRAAATCAAAAATTCTAGAGACATCTTAAGCTACACCGAGGTAGGAATTGAGGGACCTCTTGGAAAGGTGTCTTCATGGCTTTTTATGAGGTAATAAACCATAGGGCTCTGTAAAGCTGCTGGAAGTGAAAATGTGCGTATTGTAAGAAAATGCGTTSTAAGTCTCATATCACTTTATCTCTTTCAGGATTTGATTGTGGAGGAAATTGCAGACTTGCCTTCATGCAAATTGTTTGAAACTATACACAATAAATGATTTCAAGAGTCAGGTAATCAAGGTGATGAATTGTTTGCCGCCACATGTCATGACTGCATTTGAGCCTTCCAACAAATGACAAACTACCGAGCTTTTTTGAAGGATAGAACAACAAGGTCAGGGCCATTTAAAGAAGAGCTCAAGCCATGAGGCGCTAGTCACAGTGGCGATTCAAAGAAGAAAGTAGAGGCTTTGAATGTCCTCCCTTGAGGAGCGGATGTTGCAATTTGTGTTCCTCACTTAGAAGGAGAAGAAGTGTTTGGCAACAGTAGGCGCAAGCTTGACCTCCCAATTGGTTTGAATGGTGACTCCTACCGACCAGATAAAGTGAACTTCTCTCGACCACAAATCATGAACCAATCCACACGCATACCAACAAAGGTCTGCAAGGATGCAGAGGCTCTAAATATGCCTGCACATCAACTACACATTACATCAACGTTGGAGAGCCATTGCAACACTTCCCAATGGCATATTGCAAGATTGTCACACAAGTCTAGCTATAAGTGTCACACTCAACAACGGGGATCAGATATCCGTTGCATTGCCAAGATTGCGAAGGGTTCTAAAGGCACTTCAGCTCCAACATACGGTGGCAAAATGAAACAGTATGGCGGAAACAAGGAGGTCATGATAGATTTCTGGTTTTGCCGATGTGTTCGAGGCTCTAAACATCCTTGGGTAATTGACTAGCCTCAAGTACCAGACGTGTGGCCTGTACTTGTAGGGATTAGTTTGACTTGCCAAGAGACACTACTATTGCAAGAGGTCGGCTTTCAACTTCAAGACCTCTTATGTCACCTCAATGCTTATTCACTATATCCAATGTTTTTGAGGTGGTTTGTTATGATCAATCTATTCTTTTGCATGCAGAGGGCTATCCAACTACTTGAAGGAGTAAACCCATTAGACATATTGCAAATGCCCATACTACATAGCATTGCAATAAGTGGGAAAGTGCTAGGAATATAAAAGGCACAATATTGGGAGTTACTATGCTCCCCTTCCCTGGACTTGGAGCCATGATTTCCCTTCAATGTAGAACGCAGCTCCAATACAAAGTATATCGAATCACGCTTGGTATGTACTCCGAGTGCACATGTCTTGATTTTTTAGACATGGCTATCTTAGCTATTGGTGAATGCCATCAATATGTGAACTGCAAACACATTTATTATTTGTTTTGCAAGGCCATATTTGTTATATTGAGACTTTTCGTAGATTTTGAGACACATTGCTAGTTATTAAAAAATTCATTTAAAAAAGCAGTAATTGAAACCAAAAATAAATAATGCTCAAATAGTGATCTTATATAGAAATTCTAAAAGTTGGTGCTGTTATCTATTTATAAAAAAATACCAGTTAAGAAATAAAGCGGTTTATCTTCGAGTCGAAGATAAAAATGAGACTGCAAAAAGTCTCAATATAACGAATATGGCCTTTTGCTACTTTTGCAAAATGAACCTTGTTAAAGACAAATTCATTCATTCTCCAAGCTTTAGCTTCAATGAAGGAAAGCGCTTTTTCATCAAGGCTAGTATCATCAACGTTCCAGACATAGACCTACTATACACCTAGAAATCCTAGAGTCTGTGAGTGGCTGCAAATTGAGTGTGGAAGACTTAGGACTCAAATTATAAATGTAGCTGCAAAAGTATCAATTTGTCAATGGGCAAGGATTGTGGTTTGATGGACTTTTTACATGTGCTTTATTTCCATCAATAATCATCTTACAAACTTCTACCGCTTTTTCCAGCAATGTATACTTACAATACTGCATACACTATCAAGAATATAAACTGTAACACAAATAGTACACGTCCACGGTTATAGGCCCACGATAATAGGTGCGTGAAGATAAATTCCAAAATTCAACAAGAAATACAGAAAATTGCCTTCAATTTACAAATGTTGATTTTTTTACCTCAAATTGTCAAGTTTTGTACACCTTCTAATTTCAGAGCCCCATGCTCACAGAAATCCTTGCTCACCGGTCACAGGCTCACAAAATAGCACCGCTGTAATCGGATGGACATTATAGCAAAGTTAAAAAATTCAAAGTCATTTTTCAATTTGCCCAAGGTACTTTAGAGGGGGAAATGCATGACTCATGAATATTGAGCTCTTGCATGTGAAAGGACAAGTGGCTCGCTCACTAATTTTTACGCATGCTACAGCCTTTCAATTTCTTGTGTAATTTCCTATTAYATTTGCATCCTCATGGGAATGGTGCCTCACATGATACTATACAATCCTCACCAACTCACTTAGAATACGTCACCCTCATGTGTGGCATTGATGTGGCAAACAAATTGAAGGCATTGCACTATTCATAGAATCATTCATACAAGTGGTGGCATACTTTTTTTTTCCCGAAACATGTCAATTGTAAACATGTATATCATTAATTTGGACAAATGCAAGAATGGGGCAAAACTTTGTAGACCAATGACCATTTACAGTTTTGCACTAAATTATGTGTAGCATTGCTTCAGAATTGAAGAAAAAGAAATCATCTTATAGCTCATCTTGGGAATGAATTTTGTTTTTCTTCTACTGCATGCAACATTCCTGGAAGATTGTGTAGTTTGCATTTTGCAAAGGTAAAKTGACTCGGCCTAGCACATACTGTTCTAATTTTGAAACAAAATATATGTGCTTCAAGCATGGATGTTTTCAAAATTTTCATAAAGGCTTACAACAAAGGAAATGATGATTGAAAGTGGTAAGGCTTACACAATGTATGTCACTAGAAACTGGAAGTGATAAAGTTTTTGCTCATGTTTTAAGAACACATAATAAAGAGTGAAATATGACGTAGGCAAAGCGAAAAGATTCACTAACGTAGAATTAGCTAGGTGGTCAAGTAGTAACAAGTGGGTGAAAACAAAGGGCTTACAGCCGATGCCACAATGGCTGCTAGGACTTGCCGCTTTAGGACAATTCTGACAATAGTAACGGTCTTCTAAGATTGGAGGTGGCAATTAATAAGGAGTTGACATGTAGCAAAAGGGATTTTCACTTGTCTAGTGGAGGTTGGGATTTAGAATACAACCCACTTTTGGGAGGTCTAAACCACTTGCACAAGATAACCATTTGTACCATGGTGGCATTGACCAACATAACTTCTAGAGATTTTCTTTTTCTTTTTCTTTTCCATTTCAAAGAGTAGTTTTTTGTTCATATTTTGTCCAATTGGATTTTTGAAGAAGTCAAATATGAATAAAAGAAAATTGTCCAAACATTTACAATSTTTTTGAAAACTTCTCCACACTTGTTCATTCCAAATACAAATCATATAACCAAAAGTCTCCAATAGCAACAAAATCTTGTATATGAGTTCCTAACTTCATGTGATACAAGAATCTTGAAAGTTTAAAGTATGCTATATTTAACTATTTTTGGACTATTCAATGAATTTTGGACTTTACGTGTAAAGATCTCTAGATTATAACATCGGGAGATCTCCCAATGTTTTTATGAATCTCCGGATGTTTTGCATAGATTTCCCAATGTTTTGCATTATCTCCCGATAACTATTTTTTTTTCCTGATGACCATTATTAATTTTGGACTTTCAAAAGTCCAAAAGTAGTTAAATGTGGCATAAGTTTGTCTATTGTAAAAATATCACTCTAGGAGTCCTTGAAGGTAGTTGAATTGTTCATTGAATAGGCAAAAAAGGACCTTTAAGTTATTGGATAAKTTCAAAGATCAACATCTTCCAATCTACATGGTGGAAATCATTGAAAAATATTCCACATCATCTTCAACTAGTATACTATAAGATAATATGGTTCAAAATTAATACTTGTTCTTTTCACAATTCTTATGTTCATGTAGAAAATGAAAATTTCGAAATCATTTTTGAGAGACATTGTCAACATCCTTTAACCCCTAAAAGCCCGAGATTCGCAGCCCTCTACTAGCCCCAAATCTCTTCTTACAAGGACCCATGATTGGAGAAATGAATTAACAAGTTTGACTCGGCTCATACAAGTGGCACGGCCCAGATCGAGTACTTGCGGATCCAGTTTTTGAAATGACACATCCATCAATAACAATTTTGACAAGAGTGTGTGTCTAAGAATTGTGTAGTGAGCACCATTTTCATTTTGGGTTGGTGGATTCCTCCCATCAGCATGGAAGACCGCGGTTGGGGGGAATGGACTGGTCCTTTCTTGCACCCAACTTGTGCTGACAGAGACTTAGTACATTGAGGAGGTTTTGTGTGCATTTTGCATTCCATATTGGGCTGATTTGACTTGCTACAACATGAGCTTATGCTAGGCAAAATCACAACAAGACTGCGTGAGTATCCAGAATTCCACCATGCCCACCTCAATCAACATTTCATCGCTAAAGGACCGAGGCACATTTTGGACAGAAATTGTCAAAACTGACACTTTTTAGGGCAATGAGGAAAAAATGATTTTAAAAAAAAAAATTCTTCAAAATTCAACTATACAAATTTGTACTAGACTTCTCTGGGAATGTGTGCAAAACTTTTAGAAACCTTAACCACACAGATTGAAAGAATATAACGTTTAAAGTTAGGTGAAAAAAGGTTTTTTTTCAACTTTGCCTGAAAGGGCTTGAAAACTATAATTCCTTTTAGGATGAGATTTTTACACTGCACATGGTTATTTTTTTTTACATTTGCATCTTACATCATGTAAATAACATACTTGCCAAATTTCAAAATTACATAAAGAGTTCTGCAAATGCTAACCTAAATTGCTCGAGATGTGTTTTAGAGTATAGGGCAACATAACTTTTGATTTGGGCACTAGATTGGAAAAAMAATTTAGCAAGGGGGCAAATATCTATACATTGTATTCAGATTTCATGAACATCCGACCCAAATGGACTTTGTATGAACCTACCCAAGATTTATTATGTAAGTTGAATGGATACTTGGTCTTTTACAGGGTAAATTAACCCTGAAAGCCTAATTTGGAATACAATGCTCATGTTTATATTTAGCATTTCAATAGAAAGACATAACTTTCAATTTGGATCATTATTGCACCTTTTACAAATCTTAGAAGTTACATATAAAAAGGTCATGTACTCTATGTGTATGATGTCTACTTGTAAGATTTGAGCATGATAAGTTTTAACCCCTAAAGGACCAAGGCCTTTTTTCTCTGAAAAAACACTCAAAACTGCCATTTCTACAGCAAAGAGTAAAAACGATTGGAATTTTTTTTTCAAATCTAACCGTAGGATCTTACACCAAACTAGTATGAGTATGTGTGGGAAAAATTTCAGAATTTTTGACTGCACAAATTGAAAGATATCTATGTTTAAAGTGAAAAAAACAGGTTTTGCAACACATTGCCGGACTAGATTATTTGACTTGGAACCTTCTTAACTTTAATTTTTTGCACTATAGAGTTTTGAGCTTTAAATCTTTCTGGTGGAGAACTAAGTTGAGAATCTAAAGGGAAAAAATTTCAAAAAAAATTTAATTTTTATTCTTTAAAAATTTATTAAATAGGAGTAGTTACAAGATAGAAGGAAAATCTAAATTACTAATATCTCTAAGGTGGAATTAAAATGCACTAATTCCAATGGTGAGATTGTTTTAGCAAGAAAACTAAACCATGTAGAACACTTTTTTTCTTAAAATTGTAAAAATTGCATTTAGAAATGAATCGTATAAGTTATTTTTTTCAAAAAGATCCTCCACTTGCCCGAAAAACAAGATTGTCCATAACTTTCTCATAACAAATCCAAATGGAATGACTCAATGCTTTCCATGAAGAAAAAAATATAAAATATGAGAAAAAAAATTCAAATTTTTGAAATTTTCTTTTGCTACCCCCTCCCCCCCCCTCCCTCTCCCCTGTGTTGACTTGTTTTGGGCAAAACTTTATTTCCCGGACACCGATTGAGAAAAAAATTATATTCCCATGAAGCTAATCAGTTTCTCTATCTCCAAAAGAAGTTTAAAAAAATCTGGACAAAAATTGAGACCGTAGGTACATCCCCGTAATCTACCATGTCCCCCGAAGGGACAAATGGTCCTTTAGGGGTTAAGGTAACTATCCCATTCTAAACCAAATGGGAGCTAGCCCATTGTGGGCCAAATTATGTTAGAAGTGTACATTTTAGAACTTAAATGTATACCATTAACATAATTTAACCCACAAGTGGCTTGTTCCCATTTGGTCACAAATGGGGTGGCTTACCTTAAACCTTTAAAGCCCATTGTCCCCTCGAGAGACAAAATGGGTTCCGGGCAGGTTCCTATGACCTCAACTTTTAGTGAAACTTTTTGAAACTTTTCATAATGTATGAAAACATATAAGCTTTGTGGAAGTATAATTTTTTTTTCAATCAGTGCCTAGGAGCAAAAGTTATACCACAAAAAGCCCAAATTTCAACTCGTTGGGCGGAAAAATAAATCCACAAGAACTTGAAATTAGAATTTTTAGTTTATTTTTTTATAGATTGTATTTTTTTCTATGTATGAAACTTTGATTCATTCCATTTGGATTGGTAATATGAAAGTTATGGACAATATTGCTTTTTGGGCAATTTGAGCATCTTCTTGCTAAAATAACTCATAGGATTCATTTTTGAATGCTATTTTCAAAAAAATTCAAAAAAAATTGTTAAAAAAGATTGAACTTTCTTTCTAGAACAATGTCACCATTGGGATTATTGCGTTTCGATTCCATCTTAGAGCTATTAATGATTTAATCCTTCTTTCAGTCTTGGACCTACTTCTACTCAACAATTTTTCCAAAGAATGAAAATCAATTGGTATTTTTTTCAATTTTTTCTCTAAACTCTCAACTCAATTTTCACCCCTAATTTTTTGTAATTCAAAGTTTGTAGTGCAAAAAATATCCACAAATGGCAGCCAAAGCCATCTCGGAAACTACAGGCCAGTGTTCTAAGAAACTCTTCTTCAACTTTGAATGCTAATATCTTACAATCTATGAGGTCAAACTTCATGGGATTTTTAACATATTATCTTAGACAAGTAATATACAAGATCCTATAATTAGATTTTTTTTTTTTAGTTTTTTTTCTTGGAAAAAATCAACAAGAAATGGCAGTTTTGAGTGTATTTTGACTGAAAAATGACCTTGGGCTTGTAGGGGTTAAATGTTAACATGACATTCAAATTCAAATGTTGATTCACAAGAAGAACCCATGTTTTGGGTGACGCACCCCAATTTTTTGGAACAGATTTTTTTTGATGTCCAATGCAACAAGACTACGTTTTTACGTCAAAAAAAACATTGCATTGGGGTTTTTTGGACATAAAAACATAGGTCTGTTGCATTGGACATCAAAAAGAGTCCGTTCCAAAAAATTGAGGTGCGTCACCAAAAATGCAGGTTTCTTATAGTGATTGTTGAATTATCCATCTAATGGTGTATGTTTGACCATGCTAATTTGAGTACATAGTTTATATTCTAAGAGCCACATGCAATAGTATGTATTTGGGTCCCCTATAGATCTTTAAGGGTCTAATTTGATAGAAGGATGGACGAGGATGGACGAGGATGGAGTAGACACACTAAACGATTTATTATTGTTGTATTTGGCCATTCACACTTGTATAATGTGCCATTTTTGAGTTTTGAAATGCATGCTTTACTAAATTGTCCCACCTTCACTTTAAAAAATTCTTTTTACTTCTGCTCAATGAAGTAGAGCTCTCTAAAAATTTTGTTTTCTGCATTGAAAATAAGCTTCATTTTCTTGCCTGAAGTTGTTGTCACTACCAACCATCCAATATATAATTAGTGAAGCTAATGGCAACTTAAAATCATTAATAAAATCTTTTTTAGTATCTTTTGTGTAACCAAATCGTAAAACTTTGTTCAACTAGATCAACAAATTGTAGAGTAAAAGATGTTGCAAGATTTGAATTTTTTGTTGCTTGAAGAATATGTTACAAATTTTCAAAGCAACACAATTTTTGGCTCCTATGATTGGTCATTATAGACTCTATGAAAGTCAACACATTTAGAACCTTGAAGCAATAGGATGTGATGCTTGAAGATAGGCAACTTTGGATAGCCACTTCAATCAACTACTCAAGTTTTAATTAGGGAATTTGAGTTTTTAAATTCAAATTCAAATGGTTTGTTGCTATACAAGGATTAGGAGTTTTATTTTAGATATTTAGATGTTTAAAGTTCAACTACCTTAATTTTTTCTTACCCCGTGAAGAACTAGAGCACATTTCGGGCACAAATTGTCAAAAACTACCATTTTGTAGGGCAAATTAATGAGGTAAAAACAAAGAGAAACTTTTTTGTTCTTGAAATTCAACCATACAAATTCGTACTATACACGGTACTAGACTACTATGGGAATATATGGAAAACAAGACAAAAACTTTGACAATGTACATTGAAAGATTGTAGCACTTGAAGTTCAAAGATTTTTTCAAAAACTTTGTGTGATAGGATCAACACAATTTAAGTCCTCCTAGATTGAAATTCTTGCAATACACATGGATTCACAATTGATTCCTAGTTATGTACTTAGGTAGAACCACCCATTTCCGACCAGTGGACCATAGCCAACCATAGGTTGACTTATTTCCAACCAAGGCTAGAATTTTTTTTTTTTTTTTCAAGGTTGGGATTAAAAGTTCATGATATATGTCCCAAAGTAGTGCAAAAAGAAAGTAGGAAGCAGTGAGTGAAAAAATAGTTTTGTGAATGATCGGAATTGGAAGAGTACAAAGATTGGCTATCTGTCCGGAACACTTTTTGCCTTTCAAAATTCATGATAATTTCAATTCATACAATAAAATTACCAATTTTTTTGCAATCCCCATCATTTTTTATCAACATGCCTCTAGAAATATTTACCTTGCATTGCTTTAGATTCGTCCGAATTCCATATTTGGTCGGTTACAGGTGGTTCTACCTTGCCAAATTTTAGAAGTCAAAGATGAATTGGACACAATCATGTTGCCCAAAACTATTCACCTTGCGTGAAAATCTTTGGGATGCATAACTATTGATCCGRGTACACAATTGGAAAATAAATTGTATTCCCAACCAAGCACTACATGTCCACACATTGTGAAGATCCATTTATGATTGACTTGTTGARAACCCAGCTGAATTCTTTAGTCGGTTGTTCAGAGACCTCTTCATCCTTTGGGGGTCAAGGTAGACTGCTCTTAAAGCGACCATTTAAAAACTGATTTCGTTTTCAGGGAAGCTAAACTCTTGAAACAATTTTCAGTAAATTTTTATACGAAGAAAAAAGGAATTGACATCTAACCCAAGTCGTTTCATATTTTTTGGACCTTCAAGGAATTAGTTACAAATTTTTGAAGTTGTAATGTAGTGGTCACTAAAAGCAACCACCTCCTGAAATGTACATTGCTGGTACATTGAAGAAAGCAAAATGTACCTGTAAATCGTGATTGCTTTTAGAGCATGGGCCCTTTAATAGCACTCTACCTCACCCACAAATGATTTCAGTCATATGAATGTAGAAATGAAGAATGCACCAATTGATTCCAACATGATTATCCACTTTTCCTTTTTTTTCCTTCTTCTTCAAAGTCCTGGCCTATTATAAGTGATAGGTCTCTCCCTTTCTGAGTCAGTCAAGCCCATTTCTCAAAAGCATTTCCCTTCACATGTGCACCCTAAAGTTTTTGGCCTCCCTGACATTCACATGAGACAAATCCTCGCAACTGAAGCCAAGGTTAGGTTCCCTCAGTTGGTATCAGAATTTGATGACATTGATCATATTTTGGAACAGAAAAGCTCCATCCCAAGGTCCTACTCTTCTGGCTCCTGGCTGGAGTCTGGACTTTATCTGAAAAAATAAACTAAACTAAGAAAAGGCAAGAAAAAGGCAAGGGAAGGGATACCGAAGGATAGGGCCCTTTTCTGCCCCACTGGCTGGCTGGCTGCGTGGTCATGAGTGAGGGCTAGGGGACAAAGTTGCAATGGTATGTAATGTTATGTTATGCAGGAGTTGAGTTCCACACGCCTCCGAAAAGTTTATTTTATTGTGGGATTTTCAGCGTCGTCTCCCCGCCACTGCAGCTGTGCRCAGGGAGTGCCCAACAAAACGCCAAAAGCCTAGAAGGAAGCTGAAGTTCTGAGCTCCTGTGCATGTGATGCCTGCAAGCCCCTGCACCCGATGCCCACCCCTCCCGGCCCTCTTTCCGCCAGCCCGCCCGTCCCAGGCTGTGTCCGTCCGGTCCCTTCTGAGCAGCATCCAAAATTTGCATATGGCCAATCATGACTTCGCCGTCTGTCCCAGTTTCCTTCAAAGACACCCTTGAAAGTCTTATTAACTCACTGGAAGGGAGGTACGGGACAAGGCCAGCCTGACRGACACCACTGGACATTGATAAGGGAAGGGAAGCGGACTAACTTAACTTACAGTGGCAGAGTCAGTCAGTCTGAAACTCGGAGTGCATGATAGAGAGAGAGAGAGAGGGGGGGCAGGCAGGCTGCAGGCAGCTGCAGCAGCTGCAGCAGGCCAGGGGGGCATCTCAAGCCAAGCCAACCCAAGGCAGAGGCAGACCGGGACCAGGACCCACTTCAAAGGTCAAGTTTGTCACTATGGTTCAGTGCCTTTTGCCTAACAGACCGCAGCTGGGAACTACAATATGCCAATAACTTATCTTAGTACTCAGTCTCCCTGGAAAGGTAGCAAGCCTAATAAATTACTGACTAACTCCACTGTTTGTGATTTAGCCTAATAAATTAGTTACTAACTCCACTGTTTGTGATTTAGGCCCAAATGAATGTGAGCAGTCAAGTTAGAATATAAGGTAGGCATCCTCACAGCGTCACAAATTGGTACTGCGCCTAGTTACGTAATAGAGAACGCGCCTTGGACGGCGCATTCTGCCCGGCAAGCGGGCTCGTGGGCGAGCCCGGAGGGCGAGCCTTGGCCCACGCGCAGGGCAGAATGTGCCGTCCAAGGCGCGTTCACTGGCGTTAAGAGCCAAGGGAACAAATGCGGGAACGCACAGGAACTACGGAATCGGCTGCCCCTGTCCACGAAATCAGTCACACTCCTCAGCAGTAGATTCTGGCTTTTGTGTGTGCCTTCAAATGGGTCTAATCGAACACCGAGGCTCTTAACTATTATAAGGTTGGTCAGATTTTCATATTGTCTTGTTGGCAAGTGAAAGGAAGTTCCAATGCACCAAAGAATGCAACATTTAGAAATAATATGCAAACGTTATGAAGGGTCAAAATTTGATTCTAAAAGCATTTCTTCCACATAGGTATATAATTGAATTTGGAGATGTACAGATTGTGAAGATGGCGCTTTTAGTTTAGTGATGCTTTGGGGTTATCTACCTTACGTGATAGCTAATTTGGGAACAATGGTGAGTCACAGTTGGTGCAAATTAGAAGAACTGAGACATAGTAAAAGGCACTTAGGTAACAGGTTCAAAAATCGCCCACCTGAATTTGGGGGAGGCGAAGCTTCTTGAAATATTTTTCTGTAAATTTTCCTTGAAAGAAAAGTGGAATTGGCATCAAACCCCAATTGTTTCATATTTTTAGGAGCTTTGTGGAATTAGTTATAAAAATTTGGAGTTGAAATGGTATAGAGCTCTAAAATTGACCACCTCCTCAACTATACTAACATTGTTTGTACATGGCTCAAAGCTATGAAAAAAAAAACTATACACATATTGTACATTTGAGGAGGTGGGCGGTATAAGAGAATGTACGATTTTGGAGCATGTTACCTTAAGTGAAGGTAATTTGTTTTTAAGTGAACTTTTAATAGCTAATTGCATTTTGGGGGGAAAGCTAAACTCCTTCAAAACAATTTCCACCAAATTTTTGTAGGAAGAAAAATGGAATTGGCATCTATCCCAAGTTGTTTCATTTTTTTTGGACCTTTTGTGAAATTGGTTCCAAATTTTGGAAGTTGGAATGCAGTGGTCACAAAAGGCAACCGCCTACTCAAATGTACACTTTTGATACATTGAAGAAAGAAAAATCTACCTCTATTTTAGTGGTCACTTTCAAAGCAAGTTTGCTTTGAGAGCACCCTACTTTAGCAAAAACATGGTATGTGTAGACTAAACATAACTTTGTTTACCAATGAATAGAAAGGGTTCTTTTTGCAACCTTGAAAAAAGAACCCCTACAATGAACAAAAATTGTCTTCTACGGCTCTCCAACCAACTCCAATCTGTAATTGGTAGGTCCCTCATAGGTATCTAGCAAAGAATTATATCTTTTTCATCATGTGGAAGACCATTCCCTAGTTATACAATGTTATGAAAGAAAAAAGACCCATAAGAAGACTTGTATGACAATTTGGATTAATTACATATCTTTTCATAATTGTTTTCCATGCTTTTATATAATAGGTTTTTACTAGGAAGACAAATGTGGATGAAGAATTATTTAAGGTGGTTATATTAGCAACTATATCCAGCTACTGCAATCAGGCGGCATTTCATGCCGAATAATTAATTCTAAGTTTAGGAATCTGTTTTACTATATATTATGCTAAAAACAAAAATATCATTTCACATTTGGTATTTTGTCAATATAAAAAAAATGAAAATATAATTTTTCTAAAATTCTAGCACTTATTTTTTTACTGTTATTTTTGTAGATCCTAATAGCTAGGTACAATATATCACAAAGGAAAAAATTGCAAGTGCTATCCTTGGTGGATTTTTTAGAGTAACACTACGTGCCATGGACTTATATTCAATAACCAATATGTACTATTTTATTAGTGCTTTGTTTCTCTCTATTTACTAGTCATGACCAATTGAAGATTTTGGACTTTATAGAGACTTTGTAGATGCAAATTTTAAAATATTTTTGTTTAGGTATGGAAGTTGGGAAAAAATAGTATTGAAACAAGTTTGGGGGAATGTGATAAAGGCTCAATTTTTGGGTAGAGAAAAAATCTCACTCCAAGAGGGCTCAAAGTGTGCTATGCTGTCACGCAAGGATGAATAAAAACATTGTTTCAAACTTCAAACATTATAATCTTGCAATCCACATAGTCATTGGGATTAAATTTTTGCCATTCATTTTCATCAATAGTCTTATGAACTTTTGTACAATTAAATTTATAAAAAAAAATTAAATCATGGTCGATGCACCAAAAATATTAGTTTTATACAATTTCATTTAGAAAATACCCTCCGTCCTTGATGGGTTAAATTTTTGATGTTGTGATAATTTTAAAAGTATATGGATCTATGTTGGAGGTAATTGACAATATAAAAAGACTTTATAATAAATTTGTGTAAACTCAATTCATGTGCAACAATAAATATCAAGGTTCTATCATAAGATAAATCCTTAATTACTTTTAACATGTATCTACATAACAAACTAATTATATGACATTAAATTATGAGAGTGTTACTAACCCTTAAATGTCACAATATATTGAAGCTAGAGTTTTAGTATATTTTAAAAAATGAGACATTTAAGAGTTAATAGTGAATTAAAAATTGGCTACTTTAGTCTAAGACTTTAGCATCAATTAAAGTCTACAAACTTATAAACCATTGAAAAAACAAGTCTATTATGACTTTTCCAAGCTTGATTTGCAAGTACCTATAAATTTGATATTTTGTATTTGTTTATTTAGAAATGTGATTACATGTCTTCTCTTAGTTAAAAAAAATTCATATTTCTAATTTTTTTTTAAAATTATAATAAACTTTACAAAAAAGTGAAAAATTCATGAATAAAAAGTCAATTGTACACCGAATGGGTGATCCCTCTACTAGACTGGGGAATCGGACAAACACGGGCATGCAAGCGGTCTAGCCAATGTGACAATCTTGTCATAAACACCTTCATTACGGTTGATGCCCATGGCTCTTGACATTCCTTGTCCTAAAAAAAGGGTATTTTCTCTCATTGCATTCCTTTTAAGTTTGAGTTGGTGATCTTGAGATTTGTGATTTTATGAACCTTATGGATCTAACGCAACGACATCGTGTTCAATGATGATTTTGTGGCATTTGACTAATTAGTCACAATGTACTTGATTAAGCATGGTAGTTTAATAGGCGGTTGACATAAGAGACTACTAGCATTTTCATTGCAAGACTTAAGGAACTTAGGAGCGCGCATAGGGTACACAAGAGGTATGTGGCTGCTAATTGTTGAGTATTGATAGAAACTTATTGAAAATTTGACTCTTCACTTGAATCTACTGTTGGCCTATCATGTGGTGGTTCTATAGGAATAAAAGTAAGGGTGTGATAAAAAACAAGTCCTCGGACAAGTGAAACGGGACGTCTAGTCCACTAGCTGACCATGTGAAAAAATGGCTCCTAAATTTGAAACTCATGGTGATCATGAAGCACCTTTCACCGATGAGAACGACACAAAAGTGACCATGTGAGTAATCAATCTCACTTCATTGTAAATAAACATAAAACGGAGTTAATAATTGTCATAATGAATGACTATATAGCCCGCAACTAGTTTACAATGCAGAATGGAAATAACAACTAGATTCCAAAACTGGTTGGGAAAAACAAGCCAAAAGCCACAACACACGAGTCTTCAATATTTTTTCCCCATGAATCTCAAATCTTTAATCTCGATTCTTGAAATCTTTTTTCATTCACAAACTTGAGGAAACCCCAATACTTTAAAAAAAAACTAAGTCCCATACTAGCTGCGGCCTTCAATCAAGTTCTACATGTGCTCTCGGAACTCAAATGCTAAGTGCTTTAGCAAATTGGAAAGCTAAAGAACAATCTAAATATCCTCAAAATTTCAGCTCAATCTAAATTATTGTTCAAAAGTTATTGGAGAACAAAGTGGAGGGTTTTTTTCTCCTTTAGCAATCAACTATCGCCTCTTCAATTCTCAATAACTTTTGATCTCAAACTCCAAATATGAAATATGAGAGCAATTTAGAAAGTTCTCACTACTATCTACAACTTGAAAAATTATCACAAGAATCTAAGATATTGTCCAAAAGTTGTGAGAGGTAGAGTTTTGGACTTCACAATTAAAAAAGGGATAAAATGCCTCAAACTTTCATACTACACAACTTTTGCATCACAAATGTAAATGCCATGTATGATATTTTTTTGGAAAATTAAACAAAAAAATCTACACTTTTCCCAAATTTCACTCTGATATAACAAATATTGTAACTCCAAGAGAGGTACGAAGTCTCTACTATTCTATTTGGATAGCAGCAGACCACTCTTCACTCCCACCCTCACAACTTTTGCATACGAACTCCAAATCAAGTGAAACTATTTTTAAAAGAAGCGCAACATAGAGATGTATAATTTTATCAATTTTTATAGTCAAATTCGTCTCCCACAAAATACGGTACACGATCAAAGTTACGGTTCACACCACTACAACACACCTCACTCAAACTTCACAAAAGATGAGCAAGGAGAAGAACCCCCTTTCATTATTCCCCCATATAGGCCACATCAGCCCATGCTACGCCCACATGGGCAATTAAAAAGCAATTGTCTTAGGTACAATTCCTCTTATCCCAACTCTAACTTCAACGTTGAACCACAAACCTTGAAATCACTTAGAAAAAGGATAAAACAAGTAATCTCTTTTCTACTAACTCACATATAATAATGAAAACTAATTGATGGTCATCCAAACTCAATATAAATATTATAAAAACAAACTATTTTACCAAAATAACATTCTACATAGGAAAGATTAAATACTTATTCATCCAAAAACTCTAGAATTTGAAGAAGTATCACAACAATGTAATTTGCTCTCCGTTCTCTGCTCAAGTGATTGAATGGCCCTTGAAGCCAAAGACGGTGGCCATCCTCACTAAAAATGCGGCTAATCATTTGTCCTTCAGTGGTGTTTTCAAAACACCCTTTAAAAACTATTTGGTGATCTCTAGAAAGCGTAGATTCAAACTCCAAAACAATAGCCAAAGCTTTTATATCCAATTGTATGCTTGCCAATGCAATTTGATGAATACTTGGGTCTCCACGTGGTTGAACTTGATGCTTAGAAGGCTCAACTTCATCTTGAACACACCGTCTTGATGTTGATGATTGATCTGGGTTAAGTGGTAGTTGAGACAATAGTAGCTACTAATCGTCAGGATCTTGTGAATCCATTGCTATTAATATTATGACTTAAACCAATACTAGCACAAAATGTATTATGAAAATAGTGCCGCTAGCTTCTTCTATATACCTCCTCATAACTTCTCCAAGTAGCCAAAAATAGAGTTCCATCAATTATATTTCAAACATGCAACCAATGGCGGTATAAATTTGGCTTAAGACCAACTACGGTCACCAAGTTGCGGACTTAGTTGGCTCTTAGAGTCCCTCATTTGTTGCCGCCTAATTTTGAGTTTGAATCCCGTTAAACTCGTTGAATTAGTCTGAGCAGCTGTAATTTGGCGCCGCTAGTGAAAGCAGGAAATAAATAGTCATTCAGACACCTACTTCCCCTGAGCTAAGTGACAAAATGCATTACAATCCAAACCATGGATCTTTCTATGGCCAACCTTTTCCCTCTTGTTTCTAAACTTATTGAAAAGAACCAAATTAATGATAAAATAAATATCTACATAATGAAGTATTTCCATCAAGACAACGGTTTAGCCAATGTGACAATCTTATCACAAACACCTTCATCACGACTGAAGATGCCCATGGCTCTTGGCATCCCTTGTCTTGAAAATAGGGCATTTTCTCTCAGTGCATTATTTTTAAGTTTGAAGTGGTGATCTTGATATTTGTGATTTTATGGACCTTATGGATCCAACGCAAGGACTTTGTGTTCAACAATGTTTTGTGGCATTTGACTAAATAATCACAATGTACTCGGTTAAGCATGGTAGACTAATAGGTGGTTGGAATAGGAGACTACTACCACGTTCATAAGACGCCCGGACCAAAGCAAGGCCGCTATGGGCCACTTTGAGAAGAGTTGGTGTCGCCATGGTTTATTCACTGAGATGATTGAGACAAAGCCTTGGATGGGCTCTCTTTGGTCTTTAGGCCAACTTTGTTTTTCAAGTGCCATAGAGGTGTCGCGCCTTGGGAAAGCTACCAAGTGGTGCCGGCTAGGAATCTTTGCTGCAAGCCGCTTGTAACTGTGTGCTTGTACTTTTCTTCCTTAAAGTAAAGATTTTTTCTCTTTGTCTCCAAAAAATAGAAAGAGATGTGGGGGTTATTAATTCATTCACTTATTAATTATTAAATGAGTAGATAGTGATTCCTCAATATCCCCCTTTAATGGGACACCCCATCCTAGAGACTTCTCTTTCAAGAGTGCACAGCTCTAGGCACTTTGATATCGCTTCATATGCCTTACTTAACCTCTAAAAGATGTTAACACTACTTTTACACTACAGATATTGTTGCAACTTTTGAGTATGAAGGCCATTTGCATGGTGTAAAAATTGTTTTTTCATGACATTTTTGTGGTAAGATTGTGTGGGGATTCACTCTTTCTTTGTGAATTTCACGATTGTTTTTGCAATAGGATTGTGCAAGAAAAAAAAATTTATATACAAAGACTAAAATTGAAGAATCTGGGTTCAATCATTCAATGGGCTATTCCACGCCTCAACATTGTAAAGGGTTCCCTCATATTCTCCAAGTTAAAGTGTTTTTCTTCTATAGTTCATTGAACCCTGAGCGCCCAGCTCATGTTTACTAAAATCCAAACCCTTCTCAATTCAATGCAATCAAACTATCATCTAAAAGAAGATCTCACATAAATTGATTGTATCGATTGGTAATGGAGATAAGTCTAGAGCTAGAGGGAAAGGGACATGTCCTTTGACTGTACTGTTGAAAAGATTATAATAGTCAAACAAGAAAATCTTTCAACTTGGAGAGGCCATATTTGAGGCACTGGGATGCTCAAGGGTTAATGTAGAATGAATGTTGTAGCGGGGTGCTCTTGTCAGTTTTCCCTTTCTAATAAGACCGCCTTGAGAACCATGTGGTTTCCACCTATCCAAAAGATATTTAAACCAAACCGAGTTCAATGGGATACTACCGTGTAATTATTTCATCCCCTCTAAGGTTGAAGCACCCCAAAACGCCAATATAAGCAATGCACCATAGTTGGAGGCACTTTTTCCTAGAAATAAAATTGTTGTAGTATTAGAAGAGTGAAAACCATGAATATTCAAATAGAAAAATTAGTTTTTTTGGATGTCCTACATAATTTATATGATTTTCCAAAGTGCAGGCTCCCTAGACAATTAAAACTATCCCATAGGTGGACCTAAGTCTAAAATCAGCAAAAATGAATAGTTAGCAAATTGAAGCTAAGTATGTGTCCTTCAAATGTGTCAACAAACCAGATGTAAACATTTGGTGAACACATTAACCAAAGTCTAGAGGCACAATTGGGTGAGTCTAAGATACAAGAATGGGAACATGTGCGCTAGTGGATGTTTCGGCTACCATAAACGTAACTTAATCTAAGTTAATCTACAACTGTCATGTCACGCGGATCTTGCATCCCCAAGACTCCAGTACAGAAGGCCAACTGAAGCCCTAGAGTGGCTAYGGTTGAGCTGGGGAAGAAAAAGCCCACATCTGCATGATTGGATTTATGCTTCTAAGGTATTCTGCCACTCCCCCCTCAGCAGCAATGGAGGACGGACTTGTCTTGTCCTTGCGATGAAGTTTGAGCCTCCTCTCTCTATCCCAAACAGCCAAGCATGTGCTGCGGAAATCATAACAGGACTTGGTAACGTAAAGCACTAGTCTCACCAAATGATGCAAATTTGGGCCACCAAGCCCGTCTCTTTTCTCTGGAAAAATAATAACAAGGCTCTTGGTTCCCTTAGTACAAAACCTCACTGCATGSAGTCTGCAGAGTGGCTGGCATCCTGCAAWTGGCACCCAATCTTTTCGTACCCTTCCTTCGTGTGCCATACGGAGAAGATGCGGATCACGCATTGGCATTGTGGGCCTTTACGGAATTAAAAACATCATTTCTTTTGAAGTGCTATAGGTTTAACCCTTGCAGGATGAGGTGGACCTTTTTTGTCCTTTAGATGACAAAAAATTCATTTGGTGTGTGGATACTCGCCTATTTTCATTTGTTCTTTTTGTGAAAGTGACCACACATGTGTCAATCATCATGGGAAGTCAAATTTATTGTCTTTAATTGCTTCCATATTTTTAGGTAGCCCTAATTCTATGAAGATAGTAAAGGGTTTTACATGAAAGTGTTTTGTGCCACGTTGCCCTTCTCGCAATTTTTGAATGGGTAGCATCAGGTATTGGTTTGTACAATTTTTCCAAAGCTAAACATGTATGTGAACAATGTTTTTCCCCTCATAGAAGCATTGTATATTGCACCCCACCTTTTCCCGTGATGATAGGTCTCTCTTTTAAGGGTTAACTGTCACTAAGGTATAGATATCTCAACCATACAATCTTGTAGCATTACAAAAAATATAAGGTCTCCAAAAGGCTATTACAACGAATTGGACACAAGGCCCTGTGACATTACAAATTTTTTTTAATAATTTTTTAAAATAAATTTAAAATAAATAAATAAATAATTTTTTTATTGAGAATCTGAAGTGGCATTAGTAGTGCCATGTCAGATTTAAATTTTTAAATTTTTTTTCCCCATAAGATCACCGCAGTCTTTCTGAACTCGCAGCCCTTCTGAGAGCTCATATTTTTTGTACAGTGTACATGCAGTAAATGACGTGAATCAAATTTGGAGTCGTTTGGCTACATAGATTGCAAGATTATGATATTTTTAGTGTTGAAAACAAATGCTGAAAGTTTTCTAAACACACATTTGGAAATAAAATTTGATTCCTATAACTATTCAAATGAAAAAAAACTTAAACTATAAAGTGCTTCAAAACCAACATACAAACACAATGGTGAAAGAAAACATCATTCAATTGATTCATTGTGTCTTCAAAATGACTTTGAAATGTCAAAGAAAAAGTGCTAGAAGAGGGGCAAAAACCTCATCTATGGTCAAACCTCCTTCTATTAAAATGCTTTTCAATCACTCATAACTTCTTGGATTGATATGAAATTTTAACCACACAAAAAAGACTAGTATGTGCAACTTCTCCAAATTTTTTAAATTGGAGACAGACACTATTTGAAGAAGAAACAAGCTGCCAAAGTTCATTCTAGCCCAAAAATGTCTCGATTTTGATTTTGAATTGCTGCCAAAAATTCACAACAACTTGGATTGACATGTAAACTTACCACGATACCAAGACTTTAGGGAGGAAATAACAAACAAATTTGATTGAAAATCAACGTTGGATGAAGAAGATACAAGCCCCCCCATGTTGCAATCATCAAAATGCAGTTAGTATAACTCGAATTTGAATGGCTTCCAAAACAAATAGTACATCTTGGATTGATCTAAATTTTTTACCACACAAATTAGAAAAAAGATTGGGTGCCCAAGCAATTTTGAACAACATGTGCAAAACTCCTCCCCTAATTCTAAATTTTGACAAGCATGTAACTTACATTATACAAGATGAAAATGTCAAAAAAATTAACCAAGTGAATTGTAGAGATCTTACTTTAGGAGGAGTTAAAGTCTATTGGCCATGTCAAGCAAGGGCAGGAAAAAAAAATCTTCTAACTTCCAATGTTAAAATCTTTCAATCCATGCAATCAAAGTTTTTGGAATTTTTCCATATAATTCTATAGAAGTCTAGTACAAATTTGTACAATTTTTAATTTTTAAAAACAGTTTTTTTTCATTAAATTTTCAAATTTAATTGGGTGATGATTTGATCATGTTCCAAATTTTTGAAGATCAAGAAAATTAAGAAATTTGCCTAATAAACAAATTAGTTCAAAATATCAAATTTTTTTGTTGTAGGTATATATAGTAGTATGAAACATCATGGTGTAAACAAGATTTCCATTTCATTATGTGACTACAAGACCAATAGACATTGATTGTAGGCCTCAAGTTCAAATTCCAATATAGTTTTTATTTATAATATTTTTATATGTGTTCTAAGGGTATCCCTGCTCTTCTCTGTGAAGTCAACCCAAAAAGTTTCATTTCAAAATGACATTTTAGCCTAGATTTTTTCCTTTCCAAAACAAAAGGCATCTATAACTTTTGCCCTTCCCATTTATTACTAAATATAAATAAGAGAATTGACATGTACAATGTCTAATTTGATGAAAGCATTAGATGTTTTTTCAGCCCCGCAAAAGTCTGTTTCAGGGCTGTTCCCTGAAACTGTTTCTTGCACAGGGAACCTACGACTGCTGGTCTGAAATTTTGAATTTGAATTTGAATTTTTTTTTTTTTTTTTCCCCTTCAGAATTCTTAGAAAGTATAGAGAAACTGAAAACTGATTTAAATTTTTTTTTTTTTCAATTTCTTTTTAAAAATAATTAATAATTAATTAATTAGTATTATCTGACGTGGAAGTCTCTGAGCCACGTCAGACTGCCTATGTGGCAGAGTTCCCAAAGTTCCCAATGTGTTCCCTCAGCCCGGGAACTCGTAGTCTTCTAGACGGTCCAAAAAACATCTACAGTGATGTCCAATATAATGCTTCAACGCCATTTTGCAAACAACAATAAACTATAGCTTCTTTCAAGAGTCTATTATATTAAAGTCTTTGAGGTACTTCCTGTGATATACAGATGCCTCCTTCCAAAGTATCTCGAGGGTATGAGAGAGGTGTCAAATAAAAACCTCACATTTCACATAGGGCACCAATCTATCATGTCCTTGTTTGTTGATTTCTTGCTTTATCCTCCAATGTTGAGTGAACATTTGAATGGGTGGATGCCTTCCTAGGGATAATTTGGATTATTTTCCCCACACTTCTCAAAGGACGTCTTTGAGTTTTTTTTCAAACATTTAAGGATCATATGCAAAGTACCTAGGAAGGATTTGAATGCATGCCAAAATTAAGACATGTTTCTATCCCATCTATTACAAACCTGCACAAAGAACTTTCCAAAAGTGAAGGACTCTCATCCATTGTTCATTTGGAATCGTGCATAAAACGCAATCTAGCATGGGCAATGTTTGAGAGCTAATCCCAACATTTGTGGTTCCCAATAAAATCACGTAGAACACTTGATACCCTAGTGTATGCCACCCATCCCAAGCACTTGCATGGGTAGCCTAGATACTTTGGATTTGACAATATTATCTCGGCTACCTTTTTTTTCTCTATCTCAACAATTGGATAGGCTTTGTTATGGACTCCTTCTACAATTCAGTCAAGCAAATTACTGAGTGCTTCATAATTAATTACGCTCACTCCCCTTCCCCTTCCCCTTGTCACGCCTTCATTTTCTTGAAGGTAAGGTTATGATCTTGTGCATCCTGCATGAGTTCCAARYCCAMTGATTCCATGACCCAATGATATCTCTCCAAGTATGCCATGATTCTCCATGACGATATCCCCAAGAGTTTCTATTCATATGACAATGTCCAGAGTCCCCAGTGAGGCAAGGCGAGGCAAGGCGAGGCTGGTCCCTGTGGTTCGTCCATCCTGGCGGGTGGGCCCCTTTTTCTTACCTCCAGATAGTCAATGCCCAGTCAATGCGATCCGTGATGATCCCGGCCCCTCCCTCCCTCCCTTCCTTCCCTAGTTCCTAGTTCCCATCCATGAGCCTCAAATCCCCTGCTCCCCCTCCACTAGACTAGTAGGTCCCCCAAACCACTCATGACCGTGACAAATTGTTAGGTGGGTGTAAGACAATTCTCATGTAGGTTCATGAGCACCCTGGCTGGCTGGCTGGCTGGGCCAAGTGTCAGTCACGGCATTTCCAATATTCTCATCACTAGTCTTCCACTTATTGATGRAGCTCCTTGTGTAGAGGAAGAGGGGTGATGTTTGCGAGTTATGACCATACTTCAAGCACTACATAACTTTAAACAAAAAGCCTCAGTCAATTGCTCATGAGTGAGTGAGCCCTGGCAGCAGAGGGACGGATGTTATTAATTCATTCATGGGGTCCCATCCATCCTCCAACAAAGTCCCCAAGGAAATGATGTGCGTTCGCAAGAGTTTTCAATATTTATATCCACGGCACAAGTGTCATGCACATGCAGTATGGATAGCTGTACGAAGTGGGAACTGGGAACTGGGAACTGCCTGGAAAACACAATAGAAGCTTACCCATCGCGCACAGGCACACGCTTAGGTCGTCGTTCTTCGGAACAGTTCCAGCATTCGGAATTTTTTTTTTATGAGTTTTACCGGCTGTTTTCCTTTGATTCCCAATTTGAACCGATTATTCAAGTCTGGATTCCAGTTACTTCCTCTGTATTTTTATATTCAAAATAGAGATTTCATATATTTTTTCACCAATTTTTTTGCCAATGTTTCCAAATTGCAACTAGTTTCATTCCAATTCCACTAGCTAACCTTTATTTTTCCAATTCCATTGGCTAACTTTGAACTAGCCACCGATTCTTTCCAAACATTGAACAATTTAGTTCATTGGGAATGAAGGTCCACCATTTTGTTCATACAAAAAGCTGTTGGGACCGACAATAGATGTTGGGTTGAAATGAATCCCCAAGTGAGACTAGGATCCAGAACCGGGTGTAGAAAACCACACGACCAATAGGATTGCTCTCAATCAATGGGGTCCATGCTCTAAACTAGTAGGATTGGTGGATTCCTAGAGTTTCTTGGTCCTGCACCCTAGTCTAAACCCGGCCTTAGTGTTGCATGTTAATTAGGTCCTTGTAAACTTAACTTAGAGTAACCTTGCCCATCACCACACAGAGGAAGTTCAAATCCTTCTCCACAACACACTAAGAACTTGCAAGCTATGAAACTTAGCACAATTATTCATTTCCGCGTTAAGATTTACTACAAAATAAAATTTGCGAAAAGATTTCCTCTTGCAAATTTAGTTGCAACTAAAACAAAACACGCTTGAAAATTCTTGAAAAAAGTATTGTTGCCATTCACCGCACAATGTGCATTTTACTAAAGTTTAGTGTATTGTGTAGCATTTGCCCAGTTCTATGTAGTGCTTGTCCGGTGCTTAACAAATTTAGCATCCGGTGATTGGAAGCGTGAGGTGAATGGCAAGGTTACTCTAGATGAATGTTGGTTGGGTTGAGAGTTGAGCCTTGAGAGTCCGTCACACCTAACAGTGAGTCACTGGGAGCAAGTGCTACTATAGTCAACAGTTCAATCATTAAATAACTTCTATGCTGGGGTCAATGCATGGAATACTGTATGCAGGACTGACGGAGGGAGGGTTGCAGACTCCAGCATGGTGTGCAGTTTGTTTGTTTGATTGTTTGTTTTTTTGACACAAGTAAAGATGCCTTTACTGCACAAAAGAAAAAAACAAGTACCCAGCCAGCCGCAAAAGGCCTGGGGTTTGCAAGCAAAACAGACAAACTAAAATGGTGGTGTGCAGTTTCCACACCTCATACAGAAAAGGGGCCATGGCCATGGATTGACTGTTGGGAATAAAGTAAATCCTTAACTTGATATAGGTAGAGAAGGGAGTTGGGAGTTTGATACCACTTGATTAACCCCTAAAGGACCAAGGTCTTTTTTCTGCAAAAAAAACACTCAAAATTGCCATTTTTATAGCAAAGAGTAAAAAAGAATTGAAAATTGTTTTTATTGCACATCTAACCGTAGGATCTTACACCTAACTAGTATGAGAATATGTGGTAAGAATTTCAGAAATTTTGACCCCACAAATTGCAAGATACCTATGTTTAAAGTGAAAAAAGCAAGTTTTCCAGCACGTTGCGGGAATAGATTATTTGACTTTGAACCTTCTTGACTTTAATTTTTTGCACTATAGAGTTTTGAGCTTTAAATCTTTATGGTGGGGAATCAAGTTGAGAGTCTAGGAAAAAATAAAAAAAATAAAAATCATAAATTTTAGTCTTTAAGAAATTGTTAAGTAGAAGTAAGTACAAGATAGAAGTAAAATCTAAAATACTAATATCTCTATGATGGAATTAAAAATCACTAATCCCAATGGTGAGATTCTTCTAGCAAGCAAAATAAACGATGTGAAATTTTTTTTTTGTGAAAAATTGTAAGAAAAGCATTCAAAAATGAATCCTACAACTTATTTTTTCAAAAAGATGCTTAGATTGCCCGAAAAACAAGATTGTCCATAACTTTTCCATAACAAATCCAAATGGAATGAATCAAATCTTTCTATGTAGTCTACAAGATAATCTACGAGAGAAAAAAAATTTAATTTAAAATTWAAATTAATTAATTCTTTTTTGTTGCCCCTCTCCCCTGTTTTGAGCTTATTTGGGCATAACTTTTGTTCCCATGCACCAATTGAAAAAGAAAATTATGTTCCCACAAAGCTGATCAATTTTTCTATCTTCAAAAAAAAATTCAAAAAATCAGGTCAATAATCTAGCCCATAGATACCCGCACAAAATCCCATTTGTCCCTCAAAGGGACAATGGTCCTTTACTGGTTCACTTAACTTCGTTGTATAGTAGCTAGCTCACAAAAATTCATATGAAGTGGATGCACAGTCACAAGTATCTGGGGCCTTGGGAACAGCAAATACGGAGAAAAGGGGTTTCCCAATTGAGGGGAATTCTGCTTGTGTGAACTGGTAAGCAAGCAACTTGCCGGCAACAGCATAACTCGGAGGATTGCATTTTTGGACTACAATGAACTTTGGCGGCTAATTTCTTCTTCATAAAGTATCCGTTTCCAATCATTTTTGTTGAAAAAGTTTCACATACTAGTCTAGTTTGTATAAATAAATTTTCATATCAATCCAAGAAGTTTTGAGTGACTGAGAAGCATATTAGTAAAGGGAGGTTTAGTCATCAATGTGATTTTTTGCTATTTTTTTCATTTTTTTTTGACATTTCAAAACAATTTTGCAGACACAATGAGTCAATTGAATGATATTTTTTTCACCGAAGCATTTCTCTTTTGGTTTTGAATCACTTTGAACTTCAACTTTTTTTGATTTGAGTGGGTTTAGAAATCGAATTCCACCTCCAAATGTGTTTTCAAGAAAATTTTAGCATCTTTTTTCAACACTAAAACATTATAGTCTTTCAATCTATACGATCAAATAACCTCAAATTTGTTTCACACCATCTACAACATGCACACTACAAGATTGTACAGTTGAAATTTCCATACTTCACTCAAATTTAGACTTATAGCACTTGAAAAGCATGGATGCTTGTAGACATGTTTAGGCCTTAGGCGATGAAGGGTTAAACAATTCAACCTATCTAAGGCATGCGGAAAGTTTTGGAAAAAGGTTCCAATGTAGAGGAATAGATTTAAGATGGATTTCATAATTTTATAATTTTTTTCCCTCAAAAACAAAATCACCATGAATTTTTTTTTGTGAAGATTTGATTTGCCTCATTCCCAATAAGTAGGCAAACCTATTTCCAACCATACGATGGGCACAAAATCGATGTGCAAAGCTTTCAATGTACACATTGTGATCATTGTATGCTTTCAATGTTCACCTCTTGGACATTGTTGGTACTCTTATAGGGCTACCAAAAAATTAGGGTTGTCACCTACACTTGAGGTGATCGGAAATAGAGCGCCCTATGGAACGCAAATGGGATGCTAGTTGGAAATGGGGTACCTCCTTTAGACCTAAGTTACTTGATCCTTACAACCACCACATGCATCTCCCTTCATAACATTGCTTAAACCATTTCCCCTTGGACAAGAATTGCGCAAGAGTGAGTTTAGTTATAAGCTATAGARAATCATTGGCTTGCTCAAAAGTTATAATGTTAATGTTAATGTCATTGGATGAGTGGGAAGTTGCAAGGGTGTCTTTGGCTAGTTGGAGATGTTGCCATGGTGAGGGGTCCCACTTTTTGTGGAAGCAAAAGACCATCTGCGCACACATTGAACGATTAACAATGTTATGTTATTGGAGATACCCGTTTTTTTGAAAATTCAAAGCATGCAGAGTTACTGGGCAATAAGGTACACATACCCATACAGTGCCTTTTCCAACTACTTCTCTTATCTACACATGTCCAAAGTTTGTAGACTCAAATGTTGAGCACATGTAGATAAGGGATGCAGTTGGTAGAGGACCAGAATAGAAATCCGCTTACTTCTATTTGTTTCTTTGGAATTAAAATAGATTCTTTTTCCTACAATATCCYGTCTAATGTAATAAAAGACACAAATGTGTTCAAAAATTGACATTCAAGGTCATTCAGCCGGTAGAAACAAGGATTACAAAGATTTCTCCGGCCAAAAAATAATTTAGTCACTGTCTGATGTTCAGTTAGGTCCGTCATTTCTAGCCCCTGAGTGCTCAAACGACCATTTTTTGGTCGCTGCCAGACTTCGGGCAGAAAAAAAAAATTTGAACTTTTTTTTTTTTCTCCTTGAAAATATTGGGTTGTCTTTCTGTATTTATATTCAAAACTAAGATCACTACAGTAAAAAAAAATCATAAGAGAAATAGCACAATGTGTTTAGAATTTTCTAGTGTTGAAAAACTTACTATTTGAGGAAAGAATTGAAAATTTTATGACCAAATCTTATGCATTTTTTTACAATTCAATAGAAACCTCTATTTTAACCAATCAAAAAAAAATTCAAGTGTTAAGGATAGAAATTGTATTTTTTGGTGAATTTTTGAAGTTATATCTTCAAAATTCATTTGAAGAGAATCTGAAAATAATTTTATAATTTTGACCGTACGGATATCTTTTAGTTTTTGTGCTTCACATAAACTTCTTTGATGCAAACTTCAAAAAATTTATAGAATTTATATTTTATAACACATTTGTGTTTTGTCCAAACCCCTTGGGCTTTTAGGGGCTAGGTTACAAAACTGCCATGCACAATATAACATCGTAGTAGAAAGGAGCTCCTGAAGCACCTAACTCTCCATGAAGTTTGGTGCCAGAAGACCTCCTTTCTACAGTACAATCTTTAGGTGCAGACTTAGAGCAACCCCACCAGTGAATTCCCTATCCTTAAAAATTTAGCGAGAGGACTTCAAATAGAGATAGGAATACGGAACCTTCACCGCACCAAGCTTTTCTACGTTATGTATCCCTAAATTTTACAGAACCCGCAAAAAGTTGCGCCCCAATTATGTATCGTGAGCCTCATTTGGAGAACTCGTCAGGTCTCATCTGTATACGAGGTCCCAAAAAAAAGTAGAGAAAAGGATACGGAATACCTGGTTGAGATGCTCTTAGAGCAACCTCGCCAGTGAGTTCCCTATTGCTAAAAATTTAGGGAGAGGACCTCAAATAGAGGTAGGGATATGGAACCTTCACCGCACCAAGTTTTTCCAAGTTCTGTATCCCTGAATTTTACAGAACTTGCAAAGGATTGCGCCCCAATTCTATATCACGAGCCTCATTTGGAGAACTCGTCAAGTCTCATCTGTATACGAGGTCCCTTTATATGAGGTCCCTAAAAAAAGTAGAGAAAAAGATACGGAACGCCTGGTGGGGATGCTCTTACTTCTAGTCTATGGCAGTAAATCCAAATGGAATGGTTCAAAGCTTTCCACTTATATATAATTGTAAAGAACCAATTTCAAATTTTTATTTTTTCGAAAAGTAATTTTTGAAGAAGTTTTTTGAGGTGCCCGGGTTGCCTGCCGACCACTGAAAATCACATATCATGCAATAACTTTTTAACAGTGTAGTTAAATGTTATTAAAATTGTTGGGCCTTAAAGCTACTCCTCGGACACATGCTGTGAAAAAATTTCAAAGAAAAATGATAAAAACTCCATTCGTAGTGAGCTGCCCAAAATTGCTATGTTGCCAAAAAAACGCAGTTTGGTCCTTTAGGGGTTAACTATGGAGCACTCCGACATCCATTTTCTGGACAATAAAGAGATTGAAACTGAAGTTTCATCCTCCTAACTACTTGGATGAAAGTTCTTCTAATTTGTGGACATACTATATCAAGTTCTTGTTCTATCTAAGGATTGGATTTGGTGTCATTAGAATACATATTTTTCTGAAATTATCAATGTGTAAGTATGTCAAGTGGTTGATCAAGTCAAAATTGCATTGACTTTAGTTCAAAACAAGATCTGCCTAAAGGAGATCATAGATTTTAAAAACACAAAAATTTCAAAAAATCACCATGTCAAGAGAACCTTATTTCAAATCCATTTCAACAAATTCTACTCCAAAAATGGTAATATTTTGCTTGTTATCAAAATTTGAAGAAAATTTGAAATTTCCCTTTCAAAATTTATAAAAAAATATTGGTGATAATATAGGCATCTGTCTAACTATATGGATGGCATCTACAACGCTTAGTCTACAACTTTTATTTGTATATCAATTTCAAAATATGCTTCCAAATAGCACTTTATAATGCTTTTTATTTGTATATCAATTCCAAAATATGCTTCCAAATAGCACTTTATAATGCTTTTTATTTGTATATCAATTCCAAAATATGCTTCCAAATAGCACTTTATAATGCTTTTTCTGAAATCGTCAATTATCAATTTTGGAGATGAACCAAGACGTTCAGGGGTGAAATAGGTTGTATGGGGACCTCAAATTCCAAAATTCTCAAAGTTAAACAGATTGTATATTCATTTGATAACAACATTTTTACACTGTACTGTACAAAAGCAGAACCACTATTTGTAATTAAAATGACCCACACTAATTTCGGTGGATGCTTCTAATTACTCTGTCGATAATGGAAATTAACGTGTAAACTAGAATTTTAATGAATTTTTTTGAAATTTTCTCATAAGATAGAAATAATGATATAATTTTTATTTCAATTGGTGCCCAGGAGCAAAGTTATACTACAAAAAGCCCAAAACTGCACTCAGTGGGCAGCAAAAAAAAATTTCAAAATTTCAAAATTWAATTAATTAATTAATTTTTTCTAAAATGATATATTTCTATCTACATATGAAACTTTGGTTCATTCTATTTGGACTAGTGATGGACACTCATGTTTTCCGGACAATCTAAGCAACTTCTTGAATAAATAACTTCTGGGATTCATTTCTAAATGCAATTTTCACAATTTTTCAAAAACAATTGTTGGACAAGCTTAAGTTTACTTGCTAGAACAACCTTACCGTTGGGATTATTGTGTTTCAATACCATTTTAGAGCTATTAACCATTTATTTTTCTTTCAATCTTGGACCTACTTCTAATTAATAATTTCTTAAAGAATGGAATTGAAGTTTTTATTTTGTAAATTATTTTTCCTAGACTCTCAACTCAATTTTTTAACACAAAAGATTTTAAATTCAAAATCTATAGTGCAAAAAAATTCCACAAATGGCAATCAAAGTCATTTGAAATTGGAGAACACAATTTAAAAAGTTTCTTTTTCCAACTTTGAATGCTCATATCTTCCAATCTACATGGTCAAACTTGATAAAAATTTTACCACATGATCTCACAAAATTCAATTTCAAGATCCTAAGGTTAAATTCTTAAGAAAATGTTTTTTTATGTTTTCTTGGATGAACGTAGCAAAAATGGCAGATTTTAGTGGTTTTTGACAAGAAAATGGCCTAGGTCCTCTAGGGATTAAAATATAATTGAAAATAAATGCCTCAAAACCTTTGAACCTTTGCACATACTTTCTTTCTTTAAATTGCATCTACATTCTCCATGATGGGATCCATTCATATAGCCCACTCTATTATCACAACTCTACATGAAATCATACAAAAATTCACTCTTCATCACTATCACTCTTGATAATCACATGTTATATACGAATGCAACAAATGTATCAAATGCTACAAATGTGAGAAATTATAATTTCATAATAATTACAATTATATAACACTAATACAATAGTTAAACAACATTGAAATATAATCAAATAACAATGTAATAGCTACATAATTATTGAAATTATAAACAATCCATAACAATTTATAACAAAGGATTAGTAATATTTTATAAATGAATAAAGCAAAGATATTCTGTTTGAAATTATTAATAAACGTATAGATAACTAAAGTTTAGAGTTTGCCAAGTCTGAACTCTAAGTTGTCATATTCCTTTGCTAACAAAGAAGATCAATGGCACAGGACGTTTAAAGTGTTSCTTGACCATGTGGCTGTGGGATACTCTACCCAATGTTGTCACACCCCATATTTACAGGGCTACATAGAATTCTTTGTAATCCTGCCCAAGGTAACCAATGATTACGAGTTAATTACAGTCAACTTAAAAGAAAACTTTACAATTTTGTTCCCCAAGTTTCATTCAATTTCAAGTACACTACTCTCGCACCACAGCAACCATGTGTCAGAAATTCACACTTATCAAACTTTAGTTGAGTTAGTTCCAACAAGATAATTTTTGGTCATCATGCAAACCAAAAGTCTCCAAGGATCCTGCAGTAAGCTTAGGGAATACAGAAAATYAAGTGTAGGAAGGAGTTTCCTCCAAAGGAACAAGCCCGTTGAAGTCATTCAGGTTACATATGTATCGTAACAAAGGACAATTCTCGGGTACAGTGAGACACACACAAGATAAGAACCTGCTAGAAATTTGTACAGAAATAGTAGATAATATTATAGCCCCGTACAAAAACTCTAACCTGAACATGGTGTTGAGGAGCTCCTCAATTCTAATTAGTTCGTTTTGCGAGAAAGCCTGCAATTAAACCGACATCTTTTATCAGCCGAAAGGGCGATAATGTCAGATATATTCATCCACGTGTTCAGTCCAAAATGGATGCAAAAATATAGACAGAGAAGGTGTTTCTACATTTTCTGCGTACACTTCTTTCAATTTCGGAGGTAAAGAGTGCTCACTACTATTCGACTCAATTAAAAAATCATGAAGCCAAGTTTAGGATACCATAACATTAATCTAGATAGCTGGAACGAAAGGAATGAAGCTTACAGAGATTTATTTACAGCAATATCAGTGCCTCACAAACAACTTGCGGTCAACAGACAGTAGAATTCTAAAATTTGAGGTACTCTAAAAACAATAATATATAATAAAGTAATCTAAGTGAATGGACGGACCTTTTTTGACCTCGATTTGAACGCAGCACATACCAATAGAATTGAAGTTATCGTCCGACTTTGGACAAAAAACAACAAATAGAAAATGACAAGGRTTCAATGCTTTTTTYTTACCAAGGCTTGRGWTCAARAARTTAACCTGCCCGACAGATCCCAGAAAAYAGCGAGTTCCAAATTTTGAGCTTCTAGATGCGCAGGTTGTTCGCAGCACAGACCAACTTAAATATTTCGGACATCAAAATTAGTTCTCAGAATCGATATACCACAGCTCTTGTAGAATTTAGCAAGAATATTTATAGCCAAAAACACCAAGCTTAACTATCGAATGAGACTAGATGCTTTCTCTTAGCAATTTGAACGGGTCATCTAGGTTTKTCTTCTTGTTCAACTTACTGTTTTTKTRAGCAACATATACAGAGTTCTTCACTGCTTCTGGTGACATCCAATTTGGACCTGTCCGATTGATCCAATTGGTCATTTTAAAACCCATGAAAATCCTGGTTCCAAGGCATTTGACCTTGACAAACCACTSCACCATAGCTTGCCACGAACAGAATCAAGAGTACACGAGCTAAAAGAGCCACTGACCTGGTTGCTTGAGGCCCGTTTGGGTATCTGAAATCCACTGCAATGACCTGTTCAAGGAACAGCGCATACAGTCACTTTGCATCGATCAGCAAATGTTGAGGAAGGCATGGACAGAAAAAGGCCGGGCCAAAACCCAACCTCAAGTCGATGGAATGCATTTAATTTCCCTTCGGATATCATCAGCAAGAAGACCACTGATACTTGTACAGTAGTAGGCTAACACCACTGGTGGAGCGCTCGTCAGTAGAAGTGAGGTCATCAGAAGGACTCGTTTCAGGGTCACACCTGTCATACATTGCAACACACTCATGCATACGAAGTACTTTAGTTCAAGTTCGACATTATTGTTAGGAAAGAACTACTTATCAATCCCTCTAGGCAATCGGATCTTTAACTCCCAAAGAACAAAGGMTTCATGGTTTAACAATGTCCAATTCGATTATTCGTATTGTGAAAAAGATGCATGACTCAGATTTTGCTGGAGAACRTTGCATGTGGTGGTCAATAAACAAATAAAACTGGAMWAAAKAAATTCTCCATGTAACCTACTCTAAACTGCTTTAAAAAGCACAGGAKTCTSAATCTGGGCTAAAGGGGKTGAAGCCASAAGTTCCTTCAGTTCGGTAAAGGCATGTCCAAGCATGGACTTGAAACGAAACTTCCACCTGAAGAAGCTCCACCTGAAAGGAAGCAAACTGGAGAGCCAGGTCTTCATATCTTCAGTTGGTGGGAGTCCTTGTAACAGCCAGAAGTGATTGCCACACCTGACCAACCAACCAACCAACAACAACAACAGCAACAGCAACAACATATTTTCAATCATAGGGTGTTTGAAAAAAATTAGACAATATCATAGGAAGATTGACCATGGAGAGGCAAGATAAATATGACCCAACTCACGGAGAGACTGTCATTGTTCATGGGAAGACCTCCCTGTAGKAGTCACCTTCTTGTACTTACTTGCAAGACAAGTCAGTATGTCACTATTTAAAATATTCATCTCAGAATGTTCTACAATGTCAATGAACGGAGCGGAGAAATATTCCCATGGTTGGCTTACCCAATTGCCAAGTCCCCATGATGTTTTAAAATCAGTGAAAAACCCAATTCTACTGAAAACATTTCCTACCAGAACACTCCAGTCAGTTCATAAGTTCAAATCCACTTCCAACTTACTGCCACGCCACATCTTCCGAATGAATTGAGCACGAGGTTCTGATGRMTGTAGCATGACGTACTCCATGACCTTACTCATGGAAGGCAGAAAATCCTTAACTAGTAACTGCCCAGTGCCCAAGCAGAGAATATAAAAGTCCCCCTTCGGAAGGTACTTGTGGACTATAGTAATATTCATAACATATTTTTATCAGTAAAAAAATGATTCCTTCTTTTTGCACCTTCCATTAAACTTCGTTTGTGGTATCTTTAAAACTCCTAGGGTAGACATGAGAGCGGAGACTTTCGGCCGCTAGGGTACTTCAGGGCTAAATTAATGTAAAAATAAGATCTTATTGAAGGATTTCTAAGAAACTTGATCGAAACCGGGGCAAGACTAGGAAGTAGGAAGATAAAGTGACACTGCACCTTGTGACCTCAAGCTCAGTTGAAAGTTGTTGAACATGAAACTTATTGTACAGCTTTCTAGAACCTGTCCAGAGCAGAGTTTCATTAAAAGTGATGGCATTTAATATAGGATATTGAATACAATTAAGCTTGGAAGCTAATATAGCCAATTGAGCATGTTGAACAGTTGGAGCTCATATTCCAACAGGAATTCACATTTCAATAATAAAAAAATCTTAAAGCAAGCACGGCCCTTACTATATACAGTAAGAGTCTAGGGGAGAATACAGCTTGAACTGTTTCCAGTGTAGTACTAAAAAATCTGGACCACAACAAGATTGAAGAGTTGTAAAACTTTTGAAGCAAATTTAGTGCCTTGCCAGGCATTCAAGCATGATGACCAAGGATTGAATGAGATGAAAWAAATAATTATACCGTGAGTCAACCCCCCTTTGTAAACATAACATGMGCTCAAGATTCATTGTGTACGTCCAGAAAGAAATCTGGATTCCTTTCCTAACTCGCTGTTCATTGAATCCAAGGCGTTCAATAATGTAATGAATTGACGAAAGCAACATTCCAACATGATCAGTGTTTCTTGGTATGCTACAAAGAATGTGAAAGTTTCCAGAAAATTTTCGCTYAAGTAGTCTCCTTGTGCATTAAAATTAAAAAAGAAATCAGGAAGTCTTACCAGTGTTGCAAGCTCAGTGGCCAGACAGTTACGTGCTCTTTTCACACATTCCGTAGCCTCCTCCATTCACCATTAAAGTCTCTTGTAAATGAAGTCCTTCCTAATAAATTTGGTAGCGCGCTTGAGTTTTAAAATGTAGACCAAAGAGACCGTATGGTGGAAGTAAAATATCACACATAAATGTCCRATCTAGCCATTAAAATTTTACTCCCTCCTGTCGCAGTAAAGATGCAACTCTTTAAAGAAAATGCAAAACTTAAGGTGACTTGCTACCATAAACTTTGCTTATGAATATAGAGACATTCTAATAACACGCTAACATGTTAGTGTCCTTGGTTAATTTGATACGTAGTATTATATTGGCAACTATTAAGTTGGCAATAAGTCGACATTGACTTGACATTAATTCATAATATTGATCGATTTAAACCACAGTATGCCCTAAAAACCACGACAGCTATAGATTTAGGTTTCAAGAAGCCCGCCTTGAAAATGACAAAAATCAACTACTGTATTAGCTTCCATTGGTGACTTTCGATTTTGGATTGGGCACTTCGGGAATAAAAGCATACAGAGAAGTTRAAGGCATAGGCCCTGAATTACAATAACCAATCGTGTTGAAAGCGATAGAATCCTTACACTTAACATGCACTTAAAACTTATCATCATTTCATTCGTTCATCCCCAAAATTATGCAAGGGCAAGATGATTTCAGTGTAATACCAAACAATGCCAAGCAGAATTCAGGCCCACAGGAAGAATGAGAAGAGGAGGATTTTCGTACCTTCAAAATTAGAACCGYAGAAAAACGACGATTCTCCACGCATTCTTGTTGCAGTGACTCCAAAAATTTCTTGATCTCAAAACCCAATCCGTACCCCAGTTGCTTCGAAAGCAACAAARCCTACGGATAGTCAACAATGTGCAGTCCAGCTTACATCTGGCTATAAATATAACTTCAAATCAGTCACTGCACTACGCACTCTTATMCCATGGACACTTTTTAATGAAGATCTCAAATAAAAAAAGACCTGAATATGGTCCTGCATTTGGTGTGAAACCATCACTCTTGATAAATGAGATTTTGAGCGACAACAGGTTGAAAATGTGGCACAAATCAAAGTTTCAAGTGATGGTTCGGGATTAACTTAGTGACCGCAATGAGATCGTCCATAGTAGAATTGGGTTCCAATGAACATTTCGAAAGATTAGGTCAAATTAGTCCATACCGTCTTGAAGAGCGATGGGTCGCGCCTGCTTTTSCACATGCCTTACCCATGTCCCTTCCTGCAAAATCCATCCAACGCAAGGCCTCGACTACCTCAGCTACCCCAGACAAGTCACACATTCCGAAGAACCTCCGACGCAATGAAGCGATTGATCCTGAATGCGAAATCCCAGATTCACAAGATTACAATATAWGATTTTTTGCTAAAATYGGAGCTGGRGAGTCTCTTGATTACTTACCAGTGAGACAGGCGAGCAGCGAGTCGATCGAGCTGGAGCTGGTCCCCTGGTAGCTATGGCTGGGGCAGGGAATGTGGAGAGAGAGAGAGAGAGTTTCCAGCGRCTTAGGATTCTTCGCTGTGTCCGATGAGGTGCGGCATTCGGTGAGCAGGAGTAGAGTAGTCGCCATAGCCACAATTTCCTGCAACATCCGCGTTCCTGCAACGCAATGTGGTCAAGCAACAAACTTTCTGCAGAGACTCTTAGCTACACTAACTACTGTAGTGAAATTAGGTGGCCCTTCACTAATTTCTCGACATTCCACACTATATATTCATTTATTGTTACTGTACAGTACGGGAATGATGTACAGTACGAGAATGATCTAGTTTTGAATTAATTATTGGTGTAGTTGGAAGTTGGAACTCATGAACCTCCATGCATACAAATGAAAGTGTTTGTAGAAATATTTATTGACTTTGATGGTTTGTAGACAATGTAGAGTAATTTTCTTGGGTAAGAGCATCCCTAGGCCTTGGCTCAGCAAAAAAACACAGCCAGGGTGGATTGAAGTGGCTTTGTATTTGCCTGGGCCCGGTGTTGTCATTATCCTCCACTCCAACACAGGCTAGCAACACATGAACTGGGTTTGTCCAAATTCCAAATTCCGAGTTACACCTCATCCGCAAAGGACATGACAAAAGACTTTTTTTTATTTATAAGTGCCTCGAAATTTGAAATAAAAGACAAAAATAATTATACTAGGTTGCAAAGAAGACTCCCCATTTGGCCGTATCTTCATCACATTTGGCCGGGCCCGGCCACTTTTTTTGTTTTGCCGAATGTGCTATGGGGCAATTAAAATGGCCGGGCCCAACCAAATACCTAGTTTGAGCCATACCTTGACTTGTTGTAGGGATGCTATAAGGCAACCTAATTGTAAAGGTTGTTTGTTTTGTTTGTTTGATACAYTGAGATCAATCTAAGACATATGTGAAAATACTGAATTTAATTCTTTTTATCAATTAAAAAATTGGATTAAAATATCTTTTACTATTGAAAAACCATAACTTTTACATTGCATGTCCAAATGCCATGAAACAAAGCCCTTGCGCTCCTTTGTTTAAACTTTCAAGGTTGCTTAAGCCCTAAAAGACCAAGGCCTTTTTTCTGTGATACACTAGATCTTTGAGAAAAAATCACATTAGAATTTCATTTAAAAAAATTGTAAAGTAGATTTTGAGAAGCCATAAATTGATTGGGGTTATGCCTTGAAATCACTTTCGCAGTTTTCACACCCTCATGATCAAACATTATAATCTTTCAATCCGTAAGAGATATTGTTGTGTTTTCTTTTCTAATGTGAATTCTAATATGTCTAGTTTGATTTTATATGGTTACAATTAAGAAAAAATTGATACAAGCTAGGTATCAAAATGTTGTCTTTTTGTACAATTTAGAGCAAATTCTAGAAGCTCAAGAAATTCCAGGGTCATTTTGGGGTTAAATGGTTGCTTTTTAGAGCATACTACCTTATTCTAGTGCTCATGCAGTGTATGAGAAAAAAAACTCCCAACCCTCAGCAAGCCTAAGTTTACATTCTCTAGTTACAAATTTCAAAATTGACAAGTTCTTGTACACTCACCACACATATCAGGAGTCTCTACATAAGAATAGTTTGTGCAAATTTGATCAAATGTGTTACACTTTAGTAGCACTGGCCGAATTGTGCATTCAACTTTGTAAGCACTAGATTTCATCTTAAGTATTCATTTAATACTTTCTAAAATATTTTAGCATTTTAGATATGAATTCAAGGGCAAAATTGACATTTATAGGTCTTTTTAGTAATAGATGAGTGGTAGTCCTAAAAACTAAATTTGGGCTTGAGCCAAATATTTGTATATTTAATAAAAAAAATCTATATGGAGTAGTAGATTAGGGATAGAATTTGTAGCCTAAGAACTTTTGGTAAAAAAATTATATATATATATATATGTAGTCCAAAAGTTCCTACAAAATCTCGAAAAAAGACAAGGCCTAGGGAAGAGAGGAGCTTAGGAATGAGTGAAGATATGGAGAGGTGTAAGAATGTACGAAAAGTTGAGCTTTGAAAGGCGTGATGTATAAGAAAATGGAAGATCAACAACAAAATGACAAGACGAAGATCAACAACCAAATGACAAGACGAAGATCAATAACCAAAGGACAAGATGAAGTTCAACAACCAAAGGACAAGATGAAGATCAACAATCAAAGGAAAAGATGAAATTCAAGAAGCTATAAATTGGAGTCTTGAAGGCAAATGAAAAACTTCCAACTTATTACTCAACCCTTGCATCTTTACTTAGTACCTTTGTATTCTATGCTTTCCATCTCTTTCTCTCTTGAAGGCAAGGAGTTAGTTAATCAAAGATAGTTGAGAGTTGAGCGTGTGCTCAACATAGTCATAGTTCTCTCATCTGTAGGAGGTTAGATACTTTAGAGTTGACTAAAACACTTTCATAGAGCATCTGTACCTTTTTGTTGGCTTTCTATCAAGCTTTATTTCGTAGTAATTGGGATTGTAAGTAGAAAGTTGTGGCCGTTTAAGTGAACAAAGCTTAGCTGCCTTGAGTTTTCAAGGTCTGAACCTTTGAAGGTTCATAACTTTGTGAGAAAAAACACAATTTATGCGAAATAACTTGGAGAGATTGCTTATATTTTTTGTGCTTCCAGACCATGTTATTTCACTTCATTTGGACTACATAGATAGAAGTTACAACTGTAGAAGTAAAGAGAGGTCTGAAGCAGAATTGTGAGGCAAGTTGTAGAACTTTTAGCCTTGGGTTTGTAGTCATATCTTTTAGGTAGTAAAAGATATTAGTATAAATCTTTTTGGAGTGTGTAGATCTTGTTGTTAGGAATCCAGAGAGCTAAGATACTCCTTATTTGAAGCTTGGACGAGAACGTGGTAGTGATTACAATGGCAGAAGGTCTGCTCGCAATGTATGCTCCATTGGTATGAATCTTTACTCACTCTCATTCTTGTATTTTTTCTTGTAGAGCATCCATTCTTGATTTTCCTTTAAATTATATATATATATGTATACAAAAACAAACAATATAGATATAAACTCATATTTTACCATTGATAAAAAGACGGTCCGCTTGGAAGGCAATTTGTTATATTCTATCTTGATTATTGTTCTTGAACTMTTTAGTCTTTCTCTTATATGTTAAGATTGCACATAWGAAAACTTCATAAGGACCTTGTATGTTAATATAACTTGAACCTTTAAATTAGTTAGGGGGAGAATTTGGGTTGACAAACTTACAAGATGAATTAAGCTTAACCCTTTAACGCCTACGGGTCTGAAGAGGCTCATCATGTATTTCACCGTATTTTCAGTCAAGGGAGTATACAATAGGCTTTATATTGGGGCATTGAAAAACACCTGCAAGAGTTTGGTATCCAAAATTCCAACTATTGGGCACGCATTCAGACGCTTGGAGGCGGATGAAAGATGAGGCGCGGCATTGGAAATGGCGCGCTAGAGTTACAGGCCCCGCTTTAAATATCCGAGGTCGCCTCGGGCGCGTGCGGGAAGGGGTGTGTGCGGGTCCAGGGCGACAGCGGGTTCCAGACCAGGGAGTTCGAGTCCAGAACTGACACATCCCAACGAAGTCGCCCAATGGGAAGGCGACCGCGGGTGCTGGGCGACTACAGGTCCAGCGTTCCCAATAGTTTTGAACTCCTGGACATGGCTTTTGTTTTCTTTTTCTTTATGAAGTGCCATAGTGTCGACCGTAAATGTTATAGCGGTGCTCTGAATTATAGCATTTTTCCACATTGGATGTCTAATATGGTTTTCATCCACAATACGGTGATTTCGTCAAAGATTTTTTCGTAATTCAATTTCTTCAAGCGATTTCATCCACGTTTTGGGACATTGCTTTTGCCATATTTTAGCCAATTTAATTATTTTGGTGCAATCTAAAGCCATCCGGCAACAAGAAATATCGAGTGCCTATGTAACTAAAGTAGAAATGAGCCTGAACCTATAAGTTCTAGCTTAACCCCTAAATGACCATGAGGACGGAATGTGTCCATCACCAATTTTTAAAGTTGGAAAAAACCTTACCAAATCATTATTTTTAGTAGTTCATATTTTTGAAAAATTCTTTCTGAAGCTTAATCTTAGCTTCAAAAATCTAATTTTGAAAATGGTTGATTATGATTTTTCTATTCAAGATTTTGTGCATGGGTGTCCATTGCAATCCCATGTCTTTTGAACGCAACTTACTTAAATCATTGGGTTGAGTCACGTGGGCTGCAAACTATTGAAATCTAGAATTATTCAATTCTCTACTCACAGAGTAGCAGGTAGTTGGAGCGTTTGAACGAGCTTCATGGCGGGTGAGCAGTGGAAAGAGTGCTCCAAAGATGTCAAAAATGTTCTTGACAAAGAGGCCTTCAGGTATGTAGTCTTCTTGAGGGTCTGTAATACGTCTATTTTTGGAAGTGGATACTATAATGTTTGTCATATATTTCTTTGGAGTGCTTCCTCTAGGACATCTTCAAACGATTTCTTCAGACGGGTTTTGGGTTCACGAGATTCATTTGTCATCTTTTGAAATAGGGTTCAAGATTTTTGGGAAGGGTACAAGCTATATTGCTTTGGTCATTATTCTCATTGCACTACTTTAAGAATATTTTTTCGGGCTAGCAAGATAAGTGAGTAACATACGGGCCTTTTTTTTCCATGGTTTATTTCTTGATTGATTTAAGTGGCATTAATATCAAAATTCTGGATGTACAACGATTTATGCCAAATTGCATGTGTAATAGGCCAGGAGTGTCTTGTTGTAGGGTGAGATTGAAAAGTGCATTGATATATCGTATAGAATCACTACAAGTCCATGATTATTGGTAGATACATGGTCCACCCTTTTACTACAGGTGGAGTCATGGGTTCTTTACAAAAAGAAAGCCGTGTCACGTGGGGCAAGAAATTTGATGAAGAATTCAAGAGCATTTTGGCCATGATTGAAGAATATGTCAAGGTTCGCCATGATAAAGATTGCACAAACTTGAGGTTAGTTTTGAGGCTTTTCATGTAGGTATTCATATGTTGAGAGTTTGAAGTAGCTATGTCAGAACGCTAGCTTTCATGGCACTAATTTGGGAATGGTCAAGATGTAGGGCCCTTCTCGAAGAATTTGAGGATGTGAAGGAGCTTTCGAAGTTTGAGAATGTGTCGCAACCTAAATTTTTGGTTTTCTCCGTGTTAATTAGATCTTGGACCGGAAACTAGTCAGTTGGAATCCGGATTCGACTAATGAACAGCAGAAAAATAGAATTTAGGAAAAACATTGAAGTAGTGAAGCATCTGGCAGAATCCGGTCCAAAAGTACTTAGGACCGGAATACTGCCCAACCCGGATTAGGGTTGGACCGGATAAGAGGAACGGACCGGATTGAGTCCGAGGACTATATTATGCCAGAGACTGCTAGTGTTCAGTCTTTTTCCTTTGCTATCTGTGGAGTCCGCGAACTGCGCCGCTTCCCGACTTCAAGCGTTTGGCGTTTTTGGGTGGTTTGTAGGCGGAAGGAAGAAAGGATTTGTGAGTGTATGTGAGGTTGTTTGCAGGTTCCGGTTGAGATCGGAGAGAGGTGTGAGGAACGGGACGTGCGGCTAGGTTAGGAGCGGACACTGTGAGGATAGATTTTAGTGTCCATGCCTATCCTGCGCCGACCGAGGTCGGGCAGCACCACTCCAACCGATCCGGAGGTGAAGTTGAGGAAGGTCGTTCCGGTTATCCCTATGGATGAACCGGAAAAGATCGAGCTCATAGAGAACCTGGAGACGATAGGATGTTCGGGTTTGATCAACAAACCTTGGGGTTTTCGGGAGGAACGGATGGTGCAGGAGCTCCTCGGGAGGACGGCAAATCAGTTCGACAACACGATCTGGAAATCGCCAGATCAGTGGACGGAGGAGATGTGGAGAAAGGTGTACGAGTTCAAGGAGGGCGGACAAGGAATGGCGAGCCGGAACGATAAATTTATCAAAGAGAAGTTCCGGGGAGCAATCAACCCCAAAGACGGATACGCGGTGGAGGATTGCGTGGACGACTGGGAGCGCCGTCTGCTGGAATTTTTTATTCCGGTCCTGCATCCGGAAAAACCAACGCAGGTCACAATCACGCTCGGAAACCTGATCTTCGGATCTCTGAGCGGAGCGCGGAAGGTGGACTAGAGACAGGCCATTTCCGATCTGGTGGCCCAGTTGGTCAGCCGAGTGGGGAAAAATACGGCCACACCGGTGAGCCCCTACATCTTCCACCTGTACAAGGAGAAGGAGCTCCTGTCAAAAATGGAAGAGAAGATTTATAGGACGTAGGAGTCGCTCCTGAGGTATGGAGAATCGGACGAGGATGCGGATGAGGACAAGCCTTCCGAATCCGGATCCGATCAAGACAACGAAGAGGACGAGGAGGATCTCAACCGGAAAAAGAAGCGGCAAAAGAAGACATCGCCGACCGGAAGAGGAACTCCCCCGCACTGGAAATCACCGATCCAGGAGGAGGCTTCGCTGTCGCCACAGCAGCCACCTACTCGACTGGATCCGCACCAGACTAATTCAGGGGATTCAAAGGTGGGGACCCCGTTCCAGGGCCTTATTGGCATTTTGGCTGGAATCCGGACGGACTGGGAGGATAAATGGAGTATCCTCGCCAGTATCAGCACATTGGTGGGGGTAGAACCGGATTGCAACTTACCGAGGAAGGTCGCGGAGTGCATAGCGGATCCGGCTGAGAAGAAAAAAATGGAGAAGGAAATCCGGAGACTAAGGGAGGAGAACGAGTAGCTGAAGATGAAACTTCACAAGGTACACGAAGATGCTGCAAACCGGAAGGAGGCCACTGAAGGGATCCGAGTTTTGGCGGACTGGATTACTGAAATAGTGGGGATCAAGGGAGAAATCTTGGCCCGGGCCAAATTGTATGAAGAAGGGGAGGTGAAGAAACCTTCAGGTTCCCGGATTGTGAGGATTCTCTTGGATTACTCGGAGAGCATCGAAGGGACGATGCGGGACTCCCGAGAGTTAGTGGAACGGATTGAGGAGTGCAGTAAAAAGATAGTGAGAATGGGCTGCCCGACCGGAATCCATCTCTCGGATTTGTCCGTTCCGAGTGACTTCCACGTACCGATTAACTTGGAGGGAATGTTTCCAACCCCGGAGTCCAAGAAACAGCCAAGGGTGAAGAGTCCAGTGGCTGAAACGGATCCTATGGACTTGGATTTGTCGCCAACTGCTCGTGGACCGGATCCGGAAGCTGGTGGTGCTCGCATCCGTGTGTTGGCTGAGACGTTTGAAAAGATGGAAGCGGACAAAGACGATCCCACCATCGGATCTGTTATTAGGAATGCTGAAGAGTAGGTTTGATTTTGATGTTAGGCAGTTAGGACCGGAACCGGATTCGTCCGAGTAGTTAGGTTTTTCAGGCTGATAGTTAGGCGGATTTTCCGGGCCTCGCCGCCCTTTTTGTGTTTTTGAGTTGGTATTTAATTCAGCCCTACAAGGTGGGGCTGGTGGGCTGGGAGTCTTTTTCTTGCAAACTTGCTTGTATTTCCTCTTGGCTCTCTCTTTTGTGTGTTTTTCCATGCTTGGCAGAATTGTATGAGGAGTAGTTAAGGAGGCGCATTCCGATTGGCAGGAGGATTTCTCCCCTTGGTGCATATTTTCAGTTTTGCGTGCATGTGAGCGGGTAAGTAAGTGTTGGGAGGGAATTCTGGACTCCTCAGCATTCTGTAGTCTTCAATTCCAGGTGAGAAAACTGTTGGCTAGGTTAGGCGATTAGGGAGGGATTCCTTAGTTGCGCTAGAACTTCTGGATAGGAAATCCGGTTGAGTGTCCAAACCTTCTGAGGGGTCTCATCATCCAGAGATTGGTAAATGGGAGAGGACTGTCTAAGTGTTGGTACGGATTGGTTCTCTTGCAGCCACCTTGACTTCGCACGGATTGGAGAGAAATCCAGGGTCGTTGTAATATGAGTGGATCGTACGGGGGTTTTCTGAGTGACCTGTGGTTTGGATTAGCTTCTGGACTGCTGTAAGGAATCAAACCAGATCCGGATTAGAGTAGGAAGTTAGAAAGTTAGACAGTGGGTCTTTAGCCACTTTAATTCACGGAAGGAGTGGCGAGCBTGCCACTCTCAAAACAAGATGGTGGTCCCTCTGATGGTTAAACAGAGGTAAAGTCAAACCAGATTGGTTCAGAGTGTACCCAAGACCGGAAATTGTAGGGCCTTGGGGTTTTGGTTGTTTGGTGACGCAGGGAATTATTGAGATCGAGAAAGGATAGAATCTGATCCTGGGTTTTCTTGTGTGTGTTTGGGTGTTTTGAGTTTCCGGTTGAGGACCGGAAAAGGAGAGAAAGTGTGCTTAATCATGTAGAAAAGCTAACTACTTCACAAAATGTCTTGGGTTTGATCTTTAGAGTCACTTTGTTATACTCTAGGGTGGTTTTTGTGAGTATAATAGGGTATTTACCTGCCCTGTGCTGCGACAGAATGGTTTCTTGTTGATGCAACTTGTTGAGGTTAGTGCTAAACAATTGTTTTTACAACAAACTTAAATATTGTTGACAGAATGGTACATAATTTAGAATGGGGCATCATTAAATGCTAATTTGAGTACGTTCTAAAACCACTTGGATGTCAGGAGGATGAAGATAGGCCAGAACGTGCCTATGTGAAGTCTATGAAAGTCAAGATACAAACGACAAATATTTTCGAGAACTTGCATGCAAGGTTTGATCGAGCCCATGAAGACTTAGTCAACCTTTCTCCCCAATCCAAGCGTCTCAAAACGGGGACATCATCCAATAGGAAGCTGAAGTCTTCCCCTTTCAAAGTTGAAAGGAGCAATTTTGTAAACTCAGGATAAAGAAGACGAAATCTTTGAAGAAAAAGTAGTACCGCACCATGTTAGAGACATGCATGGACATCTTAAAGAGGGATTTGGAGAATTGGATATTGAAGAAGTACGATGAATCCAGTGAGTACAAAGACGTTGTGGACACGTACTACAATGAGTTGACTAATTGGATTGACAATTGTCTTGCCCAAATCATATTCAATACGAAGAAGTTGATGGAGACTTATCGACCTCAAGCGCCGGAATTTGATAGGGACGAGAAGGCCGCAGAATTTCGTGTGAAGATGGAGTGGTGGCAGAATGCAGTAAAAAAACATCCAAAGGTCACGGTCATGGGTATGGGATGGCAGATTGATGCGTTGAAGGCAACATTGTCTCAAGATAGTGGATCATGTCTAATGTGGATCTCCCCCCAAGCGAAGATGGTTCCACTCAGTGGATATGACAATCAAGGTGGCTACGCCAAGGTGCACAAGGTACGCATCGAAGGGATGGACAAAATTCCCCAATATGTAGAATTTGCGGGAAAATTGTCAAAGACAACAAACAAGCGTGCTGTGAGAATTGAGCGATCGGCGGGGGCCCTGGTGTGCCCATTAAATCACCCAACCATCATTAAATTCTTGGCTATCCACGAGGAATCAATGGAGGCATATATATTTGTGGTGGAATGGTGGCAATTTGACAGAGCTCTTGAAACTTGACGGGAAGGTGTCGGCGTGTCGCTTATTGCGGAATGGTTTAGAATCAAGGACGTGCATCGGTATATGAAACCTCAATAGAGAGCAGTTAGCCTCTTCCGAAGGCACAAAGCCAAGTTGGCATGGGCCTTGATTTACGTGATGAGTATTGTGCACAACGCAGGGGTGCTCTACAATGACTTGTCCCCCTGGAACATATTGCTTCACTACCCTCCCGTCAATGACGACCTTATCAACATTGGGATTTGTAATTGGGGAATTGCAAGCCGTATTCAAGAAGGATATGCATCCCATTACGGGACTCAAACACAAGCTCATCTTGACCAAAAAACCGAAGGCCGTTGGTGGGTGGCTCCCGAGTTGATCTATCTGTTTGGGTCACAAAATTTCGAAACAAGCCTTGAAAAGATGTAGGAGTCTCACAAATACACCGTGAAATCGGACTTGTACGTGGTGGGACAATTGGCCAAGAGCATGGGAATAGAGCACATGAATCCCTATGACGGCGATTTATTCAAGAACGCAGCGTCATCAAAATATTTTGCCATGAAGATACGTGAATTGAGTGACCGAGAGGTCCGGAAAAGGCCGACTTGTGCGCAAGTGGTTTCGCAGCTGATAGGTAAACTGTGGAACATGAAGCCTCCGAAATTTGTGTGGAGAGACCATGCTTAGGCATAGAATAGGACGTTACAATTTTTAGGCGAAAAAGAAGTTAAATGTACCTTTCACTATGACATAGGCATATAAATATGAGAACAATGTTTTGGACGAATGATATGTATGTGACCAAGTCATGATCAAGTGAATGCCCATTGTCTTTGCCCATGTATGAATGTATTGAATTTTGCCTTTCCGATTTTTGAACTTTTGGACACATCCAAACTTGAAATCCGCATAGTCCACTCTTAGGTTCACTCACAAGTTTGAAGTTACATTTGAGTTCAGTCGCAATGCTTTTTTTTATTTTCAGAAGGTTTACCCTAAAACCCTAAACCAAATGTAGATTACACCAATCATTTACCTCTTCTGCCATTCAAAAGTGTCACGCCCCCATCTCTTTGGGTTGCCCGAAGTGCCTTGGTGAGCAAGGAGGACCTTGGGGGTGACTTCCCAAGCCTTGCAATAGTCTAGGTAGGGAGTAATGGTGACTCCCGATCAAACAGGGCGCAATAGCGCCCTGATTGTAAAGAATTTGGGCATGTGTCATACGTGCTTGAAAAGCTCTTGAGGAGACGCTTCCAATGGTCCAAAGAACGCGCCATTTGGACTTTTGAGTCAAAAGTTATGGCCGTTCAAAGTTGGAGGTGTCCCGGTGGCGCCGGGACACTTTAGGGCTAGGTGTGAGGGGTGTGCAATGAATCCCTCAACCAAATATGGCATGTAGCATATCATTGGAAAGTTATAAACACAAGGAACCTAGAATGACAAGCATTACGAGGTTCTAAGCTACAAGGCCAAAGTTATGGCCAAGAGAAAGGTCGTGGTGAAGGCGTGACGCCTCCCCTGGTAAACCCGAATCTTTGGAGGGCCATAACTTTTTTTTTGAAAAATAAAAGATATTTTTATCATCAAGTTAGGCATCTTCATTTCACCCATTTTGAGTTTACGGGATTTATGCTTCAAAAGTTATTGAAGATAATAAGAGAGCAACATTAGAATGGCGCATCATTTAGATGTTGATCTAATCCCTAAAGGACATGATTCATTGTGAAATGGTCAAACATCATGTCTAAGCTAAGTTCACCTTGGAAAACTATGTTCAAAAAATCATCTTTAATTTTTGTTACTTGAAACTGTGAATTCTATATCACTTAGAGAAATTTCAATTCATTTTGTGAGAGATTGTAATTGTTATCATTTTTGTTGCCGAAATTGAACTTAAATGAGCAAAAATAACCAAAACAACCCAAATTATTTGAATTTTTATACAAAGATACCAGTAGGAATGTTGTGTATTGTGAAAAATTTCAATTGCTTATTTTATTTTTTACACCCAAAACAACCACAACAGAGACCTTAAAGTCAAATTCAACTATTGAACCAAATTTGTTCTTTTATTTCATTGATGTGTCCATTTTGTATTTTTTTCTATTGCACAAATACTTTTTCTATTCATATAATATTTTTTTAATAATTTTGATGGAAAAATAGAATTCTTGTGGATTTTTAATGCTAAAGCCTAAAGGTAGAAATAAAATTATATAAATTATAATGCATTCTTGAATAATCTTGTGATTTTTACCATAAATGAATGGTAGAATGAGAAACATAATTGTATAGTTAAAAAAAATTTCATGTCAAGAAAATAAATTTTGAATGAAAACAACACACCATATTGTGTTATTTGGATTTAGGGTCGCACACACAGCTTTCAATTGCAATAACGCTTTCAATTGCAATAACGCTTTCAATTGCAATAACGCTTTCAATTTTTGACACTTTTCAAAAATCTTAAATGGAGTAGAAACAAAACTTTTCAAGATTCATTTTCTTAGTCTATGTCAAATTTCAAAAATAATCATTTAAAAAATTACAATCAAGGTTGACGAAGGCACATCCACTTTTGGGATGCCCAAACCTTAAAGGGTTAAGTACATTCTAGGTCGCCCATAAGACCCGCGGTCGCCCTGAACTGTGAACCCCTAAACCCCAAGCGCGGTCGCCTCATCCTAGGGGGACCCGTGGTCGCCCTCTACCCGCAGTCGCCCTCACCCACACCCGCACCCGCACTCTGTAAGTGCGGTTGCCCATACCCGGAACTGTGGACCCGCGGTCGCCCTCACCCGCAGTCGCACGCGCCCTCTGTCTAGACCCGCACACGCCCTAAACCCTGAATCCTTCGCGACTGCGGGTACTTAAGCAGTCTCCGGCCACCCGCACTCTTCATACTTTGTCTCCGCGCATTGACTGCCATCCACCTCGTTGTGTCTGGCTGCATGCACTAGAGACAAAGTTTGCCATATTTGAGGAAGTATTTTACCCTTTTCCAGCGTTTCCAATTTCTGTGGACCATGATAGTGGAGAACATTTTGTAAAGCACATTGTAAATGTAAATGCGCCGGGCTTTTGTTTATGATTTCATAGAAGCCTGAGCGTATATTTGGATGCTTGTATCTTTTTTTTTAGTTGCTTATTATAGATGTACTATTCACAGTAGTGGTAGAGTTACGAAGCAGGCACGATGGACAATGAGCCCAGCACACCGGCGGCTGCAAACCCCGCACCAGTGGCACCACGGGAGCGGAAAGTGAATCGCAACAAGGGTTGAAAATGGACCGGTAAAGTCCACAAGAAGCGAGCACCTATTTTGATGCATCCAAAGATCAAGGCTTCTAAGAGTTGGAAAACTGAACAAGAGCCTTGGAATTACAAAACGGCTTGCAAATATGTAGATTGGTGCCACATCGACAAGGTATTTCCGTAATGTCGCCACAAGGAACACGTGAAGCAGAACAAGGTGAATCTCGCGTATTGCAAGGACACCGAGTTCCAGCGTAGATGTTGCGAGGTGTGGCACGCGTTGTATTTGGAGGAAGCAACTTACTACAACGACAACTTCTGCTTGTTTCTTGTGAGAATGGTGTATGCTGATATGGTATTGAAAAAAGAGGTGGATTGGAGCATCCTCCCAGAGACCCATCACGCATTGCCTCCGGCCGGACCTAAAATTCCTACGTCAGATGTACCCGTTGATGTGAAGAAGATGCTATCAAAACCGAAGCGGGCGAAGTCTTTAATTTCCGATGAAAAGGTAGCATGGTCATCGAATTCGAGCTCTAATGAACACACTCATGAGTACGATGGCTACGATTTTGATAGTGACAATGAAGATGTGGACATGCAAGATGGACAGACAGCAACAAATCCCATGTCATTGCCAAACTCGGACAAAAAGCTTACGAAAGCTTTGTTACCGTCAGATCTGGATCAGTTCTACCGAGACGTGGGTCTCTATGACGAAACTGATAGTGGGGGCGACTTGGAAGAGGATTTGGAGTTTTTGCATGCACAAATAGAAAGTGCAAAGTTTGCTCTCCAAGCAAAGAAGAAGGAAGTGGAGACGTTGAAAGAGCATCAACAGAATCCGACTTCTGTAGATGTTTTGCGGCAGCAATCAGTGGCTTGCCCATTCAAAACGCCATGGATGAGAATGACAAGGTCTATGCCGTTCGCAACAAAGGTCGAGCATTTTACATGAAGAAGCTTGAACGTGGGAAAGCGCAGGCCATGGATGATTGGGTATTGTGGGACTCGAAGCTAGACACCCTTTCCCGCAAACATTTTGAAGCGGAGTTAGAGAGGCGCCGCTTAAATTTAGAAATAACGAAAAGAGAAAAAGAATTTTATGATGCTGCTGTACAACATGCACTGCACTTGGAGGAGTTGGCTTCGTCATCCAAGTACGGTGAAGGCCCTGAAGAGTTATTAGTGCTCCGGACTTTGGCCAAGTTCCACAAGATCAAACTACCGGTGCTCATATCCGAATTCAAATCTTTGCAGGCCAAAACACAGTATTATGCGGACTGGAATAAGTGGTTTAAGATTATGATAGGATTTCATGAAGCACCCAAAGGTGGAGTAGGGCCAGAGCCAGTTTTGATAAACTACTTGAACCAATCGTGAAGCACTTAGAATTAGGCCGCGGATGAACAGTGTCAACATTCCTTTTTTTGATGGCATTCTAACAAGCCCATGCTTGAAAATGTTGTACAATTTTGTGTATGTACTGGAATTTTGAATTTCTATTGTTTGATTTATGATGTTTTTTGAAAAAGCTCATTCATTTCATTGATAAATTGAACATGATATACCAGCACATATGATGTTGTATACAATGCACAAATAGAATATGATATAAATTCCTCTTGTTTAGGACAACAAAAGCATATGTGGTATGTGGACCAAATGCAATTTGATTGMCTACACCGCTTTATGCAAAGGCTTTATCATCTTGTAGAGGTGAAGCGCCTCCATGCGTGTGATTATTAGGAACTGAATGCTTGATTGTTTAGAAAATATATATATAATTCTTCATGAGAATTGAATGAAGTGATGAATGGTCTTTAGTAGTTGCCGGACTACTCGTACGACTTTTGAATATCCTCAACCCCTCCCAAATGATGGAAAATGCAATTGACCCTCAAAATCATTTATTGTATGAAACCTCCAATTGAGAACCACCAATAGACGCCTTCATATAATTCAAATTCATGCAAGACAAAAGAAAAGTACAAAAGTCATTTAGTGCGGTAGGAAGCCATGGAAGTTGAACAAGTTGAACAATCCAAAACACCAAATTTTATTTCTCATTGCCTAAAACACATAATGTAGGCAATCACTAAAGCTTTACATTGGTTTACAAGATTACAAGAAATGATTGTAGCGAGGTCAATTCATTTCTAAATATGTTTAATCTATTAGACTAGGGTCAGTATGGGAGCCACTCCCTTCTCCACGTTTGTAGGTCGATGATTCTCCAACCCCGAGCCGTTGCCGTGCACGCGTTCATGAAGCTGGTCCATCCGCATTCAAAATAGAATCCAAGACGTTGGAATTTTTTAGAGCTTGGAGTGTCCTTGTACTCTACGGAGAATGAGCTTCCAACAAATAATCGAGTGCTTGACTTTGGTAATATGGTCCGTACGTGGAGTCCAAGTAGGCCATGTCAATTAAGTCTTCCACGGAGGCATGCTCGTCTTGATGAGCCATCTTTTTCTCCTGTAAGTTCAAACGATGCCCTTGCGAATGCCAACCCCATTTGAAGGTTTCGAAGTGCGTATTGTAATATCCACCTAGGCATTGGAAGAAGAATGCCCTCTTTCCTTCGTTTTGCGGACCCTTGCCCATGAGCCTTGGTGCAACTCGAAGAATTTCTTCGGGGTCTGTTTCCTAATTCAATTGCGAGCTAGCAGGGCCCTTTTCCAAATCATGTTGGCCTTGTCGCCAGCTCCAAATCAAGTCTCGTCCCCACATTGTCAGGTTTGCGGTGGTGTCTCCATTGTGTTCCCAGGAAGGAGGCATGTACGTTGTCAAATTGAACAATGCATACAAGCGATCGTGGAATGGTGTTGCACATATCACGCAACATTGTCTGATCAAATATTGCGTGAGCAAACACTGAGGATGGTAGACATGCTCACATAACCCTAATGCCCACCCTCCTTTGGGGCCAAATTCTTTGAGACATATGGGGCATTTGGTATGGTTCAAGAGAAAAGCAGGAGGCTGCGGCCACAACAGCTTTTGGTTGACCACGTCTACATGGCTCGACTTTTGATTTGCGTAGTCCCACCCATTTTGAGTCCAATCTATGACATCCTGTTCAGGCAACTCGAGCATGGACATGTTGTTGGGAAACATGTCTTCCATGAAAACCCACACTACTAAAAAAATCGTCGTCCAAATCAACAGATTTTTAACAAAAAAGTGTTGATTTTTTTTGTACCCAAATCAACAAATAAGTGTTGGTTTTTTGTTGATTTGGACGCTGTTTTCTGGTAGTGCTACTTGCATAATAAATGGGGTGATCTTTGTTAGAGTCATCCTTTTGGCTTAAAACACAGCCCATGGCAACATTGCTGGTATCAACGTACACATGGAATGATTTATTCCAATTAGGTGATACTAAGACTGAGGCAATAATCAATTTTGCTTTAATGTCAAAAAAGCCTCATCACATTCTTTTGTCCAAATKGGGTTAGAGCCCAATTCTAATTTTTTTAATAAAGTTGTTATAGGAAGAGCAATTTGGGCATAATTAGCGATAAAACGCCTGTAATAGCTGACTTGACCCAAAAATCCCCTAACTTGGATAACGGACGTAGGAACAGGTCAATTTGAAATTTTTATGATTTTATCCGGATCTGTGTTTATTCCTTTCTTACTTACAATATGCCCTAGTAATTTTCCATAGGGTACTACGAACTGAGACTTAGCGGCATTTAAAGAAATACCAAATTTGGAACATTGGTCAAAACATTTTTTTAAGTGCTATAGATGTTCCGATTTGGTACCAAATACACAAAAGTCATCCAAGAAAATCTCCATGAATGAACGGAGAAAATCTTGGAATGCATAAGTAGCCACTCGTTGGAAAGTAGCYGCTCCATTACATAACCCAAATAGCATAACTTTAGATGCAAAAATACCCAAATCAGTAACAAAAGCCGTTTTTTCCCTATCTTTCTTAGCAATCTGGATCTGGTTATAACCACAGAAGCCGTCCATGAATGAATAGCATTCATGGCCCGCTACAGTATCCAAAATACTATCTGTAAATGGTAAGGGAAACCCATCCTTTTTAGTGACTGCATTTAGTTTACGGAAATCTTGACATATCTTAATTTTACCATCTTTTTTTGGTACTATCACTATTGGGCTCACCCATTCGCTATAAGGGGCAGGATAAATAAAACCTATGTTTATCAATTTCTCTATCTCCTCCTTAACCATTAGGGAATACTTTGGATTTAATCTATGGGGTCTTTGCCTAATCGGCTTTGCTCCATCCTCTAATTCTATACGGTGTTTGCAAATCTCCAGGGAAACACCCCTAAGATCACGATACAACCGGACAAAGGATTTAGAATTTCCCTTAAAAAGCTTAACCCAATAATCCAATTTGGTAGGGCTTAACTTACTATATATTTGTATATTTTTTTCTTCATCCTTTAATCCTATATTTATAGTTTGACAATGGCTTTTAGACACATAAGACCGAATAGGTGTATCAGACAAYTGACTATCATAGTCATTCTCTTTTTCCTCACTTGACTCCCAATCGGACTCAATACCGTATACAGGTGAATCAGTCAACCAATATTGGATGGCCTTGTCTGAGTTGTCATCATCTTCACAAGGGATGACATACTCAGCAGGGCCAACTCCCTTATAGTTTACCATAGTTGATCCAATTTGTTCTATATTTTTACTTCTCACATTAATCCTATTTGTAGACATCTCCTCTAACTCCAAATCGTATCCAAAATTGCTAGTATTTCCTGGAGACTCCCATTGAGTTTCACCCAAATACTTAGTAGGATACATAGTCATATTTASTGAGTGRTCTCCTTGATAAATWTTCATAATYYCTTTTCCCCAATTATCCTTGACTTTGGCTTGATAGAGCCAGGGTCTACCTAATAGGATAGGGTAAGATGCATTGGAGGTATTGGGTTGGAAAACAACATAATTTATTAAAAATGCCAACCCTGCTATGCGAGTTTTTATTTTAGGCAAAATACCCAACGGCCTAACCCTACTTTGGTCTGCCATGCGCAACACCAATTTCGTTTCTTGAAGACCAATTAGGTGAAGTCCCAACATAGTATCATGGTTCATTAAGTTGACACTGGAACCTCCATCTACTTGGACTCCCGAAACAATTAAACCCTCAATTTCAACATCTATTACTGGTGCACCAGGATCTGGACTTAATGCTACTTCATGGACTTGCCTACTCCTTTTTCTCACTAATTTTGATTTAAAGGCTGACCTACAACTAGGAGCAACACTCAATAGTTGTCTAATTGAAATGTCAGCTTTGACATTTTTCAAATTGTCAATTATATTATATGGGTTATCTTATTCCATTATCCCAATTTGTTTATTAAATTCYTTYCTYTTCTTACTAGATGTTTGAATTGWTTTWCCAATTTGRYCTYTAWRATTWGATTTCCCAYTYATYCCAAGTTTGGTAYKAYCCKGMYYCATRGGACTATCCGGTTCAAYCCAAATYGGTGGAATGACYAGYGGYTCTTRATCAATGGGGTCCRSTGGTCCATCCAATWTGGATCCAGCATTAMGGCCGTCCCCAATTTGATTTGGTAGTTCTATTGGAGCCAACATTGTATTGGCTGGTTTAAATTGAACAGATTTCCCATTAGGCTTAAGTACACCTAAATTTGGCTGACTGGCTTGTATGCCATTCCCAATTCTCTGGTTACTGGATTCTAAATTTAATAAATGTTGGGCCTCTTTTCGAGTAATTTCTTTATCTCTTAATATGTTTAGACTTCTTTGAGGATTTTCCTTCACATTTTGACCCCTAGTAGAGACTTTTTGCACTACTTTATCTTGTATCCAACCTTTAGACTGGTTTTTATAATCTAGTTGGACAAGGAACGAAGTACGATCCTGACTAGGTTGAGGTATATTATTTTCCTCAACCAATACCAATTTTGGACTATTATCTCTACATTTACTATTATAACCCTCTTGAGCCTCGTTCTTATATGGGCCGTTACATTCTGTGGCTGTATGGCCAGCTTGGCCACAATTCCTACATAAAGGTACGTAAGGCTCACTCGCCTTAGCGTTAGGACATTCTGATTTGTAATGTCCCGGTTGCCTACAATTATAACAAATTACTCCTTGTCTCTGTCCCCAATTTGGCCGTTGTCCACCATAAGTTGGTGGACCTTGGTTAACATTACCAAATGGCATTTGTAACCAACCTTGGTTATTGCCAGTGGGTAATTGAGCTACCCCTTGATTAGGATTATTGCTAAACCCCCCTTTATTAAAATTATTTGGGCTAAAATTTGGGTTAACAAAATTTGAATTTGCATTGTAATT